>JAYXIM010042225.1:0-162330 GCA_037575425.1 Anastrepha fraterculus | reverse complement strand
TACTAGCATTCCCCAGTGGGCTTCGCACCACCATACATAAAATGTTTTTTTTATATCGCAAGAAATCTATATATATAATTTTTCATATTAAGGGGTCAGTCTACTTTGGAGACTCGAAAAAAAGGCTATATTCGTGATTTTTTTTTTGAGAAAACTATAAATGATAGTAATATAAAATTTGTTTGATTTATTAAATAAAGTCTTAAAATTCAGAAATAAATTTTTTTTTATTCAATTTTATAGTATTTTTAGTAAAAAAATAGCAGTGAAGCGTAACGTCTCAAACATGGGTTGGTAAGGCAGCTCCATCAGAACTCAAGAACGGCTTGTCTGAAACAAAAAAATCAAAATGTTTCAGATTCAGTAAGATACTGGCTACAAAATGACCCTCGGATATTAGGTTTTAATGAAGACAAAAAAAATGGCTGATAAAAATGGAAAATTTTTGATAGAACGGTTTTTTTTTTCGCATATTTAAAAAAAATATATAGTAAAAATTTAAAATTTCAAAACCCCCGAGCGTCAATTTGGTGCAAATTATGTCTAGAATAGGTGATCCAAATTTTATGAAAATCGGTTGATTAGTTTTTGAGATACAGTGGAGCTAGATTTTGAAAACGTCGTTTTGAGAAAAACGCGTTTAAAGTTCATCGATGCACGCTATACGCGCAGGTAGACGAAATAAGGTACTGATGTTCAGGTAAAAAAAAAATAGTTAGAGTGCTCGGATTTTCTTAAAATTTTTACACAATATTTCTGGATATATATACTTTCAAATTATGCAAAAAAAAAAATTGAAAAATTTTAAAGTGACAAAGTAGACTAACCCCTTAAGTTTTCTTTATAGAACTCGTAAAATGTTTAAACAGTTGAATAAGTTGATTTTTTTCATTCAACATCCTTTCTACAGATGTCACAATAGCCTTTTCTGTACTTTTTTAAAATTTGATTGTGGTGGTCACCTATATACAGGTAAGGTGAAAGAGCCGATAAAAACTTGTAATTAAACTTTGATTCTTTAATTTCCATTTCAATTTTTTACGCTAAATAAATTATGCTAAAATAAATAAAGTTAAAAATGTTTTTCCAGTTTCTTGAATGCTTAAGTTTTTATTATATTTTCGCACAAAATTAATATTAACATAATACACTTACAACCACAACAGTACAACAGAAACGCTCATAAGCGGCTGTGGATTTGTTACAGGCATTTCGTATGATAGGAAACCATTACTCACATAAAATATCATAACTCAGGAACGGCTGCACCGATTTCAATCAAACTTCACACAAACTACCTCCTCAAAGATAGAAAAGAACTCTAAAATGTTTGTGTCAATCGGTTGGGCGGTTCTTGAGTTATAAGATTACCAAGGAAATGTAATATATAACGACAACTTGAAATAACCCAGGATCAGCAGTGTGGTTAGGAATTTCAGCTGATATAAGGCTATCGATTTGATCCGGAGTTATTTTATGTACCAGCCAAGTTAGTATATGTGCGTGCGGCAATGCCCTTTTCTGCCATTCGATGGAGTACATATGGCAACGCACCTCCCCAAATACATATAATTTCACAATTAAATCCATAAGTGCTTTACATTTTTGCCGATATGGATACTCATGTGGTTCAAACACATCCTAGGGTTATCCAGGTCCACGTTTTGGTCTATATCTCGAGACCCTAGTCACGGAGCGGCATCAAAAATACTCTATACTATAGAATCATCAGCAGCTTCCATTTGCTACCCATATTGTGCAAACACATCCTAGGGTTACCCGGGTCCACGTTTTGGATTATATCTCGAGACCCTAGTCACGGAACGGTATGAAAAATACTCTATACTATAGAAATCATCAACAGCTTCCATTTGCTACCCATATTGTGCAAACACATCCTAGGGTTATCCGGGTTCACGTTTTGGCCTATTTCTCGAGACCCTGGTATCCGATTCTTAAAATTTTAAAACACAAACCATCTACTGAATAGTCCAAACAAAGTCTAAAAATTTGGTTTGGATAGGTGAGCCCGTTCTTGAGTTATAAGATTACCAAGGAAATGTAACTTCTTTTTATATATATAGATTAAATGTAATAGCGAAATATTGAAAATTATTTCAAAAAACAGGATATTATAGGCATTTCGTATGAGAGGAAACCATTACTCACATAAAATGTCAGGAACGGCTGCACCGATTTCAATTAAGCTTCACACAAACCACCTCCAAAGATAGAAAAGAACTCTAAAATTCTTGTGTTAATCGGTTCGGCGGCTCTTGAGTTATAATATTAGCAAGGGAATGTAACTTATTTTTATGTATATAGAATGTTTGCTCGTCTTGCGCGTGGCATTCTTTCAGTACAATATATTACTAATTAAATGTAATAGCGAAATATTGAAAATTATTTCAAAAAACAGGATATTATAGGCATTTCGTATGAGAGGAAACCATTACTCACATAAAATGTCAGGAACGGCTGCACCGATTTCAATCAAATTGATCGTAGATTACACTGTTGTTGTTGGTCTTGAGGTTAAGCGGTTTTCTGCTGCACGTCGATACGGCGTACACTTTAGCGTTTACAAACATAAAACAAACAATTCACTTTTGCGGTACGTCCATAGCATTGGCATGTGCTAACAAATTCACAACAAATTAACGTCGTTTGCTATTATTATTTCAAAAAACAGTATATTACAGGCATTTCGTAACTCACATAAAATGTCAGGAACGGCTGCACCGATTTTCTTGCACGTGGTATTCTTTTAGTACAATATATTAGTATTTGAATGTAACAGCAAAAGATTCAAAATTTTTTCGAAAAACAGTATATTACTATTTGAATGTAAAAGCAAAATATTGAAAATTATTTCAAAAAACAGGATATTATAGGCATTTCGTATGAGAGGAAACCATTACTCACATAAAATGTCAGGAACGGCTGCACCGATTTCAATTAAGCTTCACACAAACCACCTCCAAAGATAGAAAAGAACTCTAAAATTCTTGTGTTAATCGGTTCGGCGGCTCTTGAGTTATAATATTAGCAAGGGAATGTAACTTATTTTTATGTATATAGAATGTTTGCTCGTCTTGCGCGTGGCATTCTTTCAGTACAATATATTACTAATTAAATGTAATAGCGAAATATTGAAAATTATTTAAAAAAACAGGATATTATAGGCATTTCGTATGAGAGGAAACCATTACTCACATAAAATGTCAGGAACGGCTGCACCGATTTCAATTAAGCTTCACACAAACCACCTCCAAAGATAGAAAAGAACTCTAAAATTCTTGTGTTAATCGGTTCGGCGGCTCTTGAGTTATAATATTAGCAAGGGAATGTAACTTATTTTTATGTATATAGAATGTTTGCTCGTCTTGCGCGTGGCATTCTTTCAGTACAATATATTACTAATTAAATGTAATAGCGAAATATTGAAAATTATTTCAAAAAACAGGATATTATAGGCATTTCGTATGAGAGGAAACCATTACTCACATAAAATGTCAGGAACGGCTGCACCGATTTCAATCAAATTGATCGTAGATTACACTGTTGTTGTTGGTCTTGAGGTTAAGCGGTTTTCTGCTGCACGTCGATACGGCGTACACTTTAGCGTTTACAAACATAAAACAAACAATTCACTTTTGCGGTACGTCCATAGCATTGGCATGTGCTAACAAATTCACAACAAATTAACGTCGTTTGCTATTATTATTTCAAAAAACAGTATATTACAGGCATTTCGTAACTCACATAAAATGTCAGGAACGGCTGCACCGATTTTCTTGCACGTGGTATTCTTTTAATACAATATATTAGTATTTGAATGTAACAGGAAAAGATTCAAAATTTTTTCAAAAAACAGTATATTATTATTTGAATGTAAAAGCAAAATATTGAAAATTATTTCAAGAAACAGTATATTACAGGCATTTTGTATGAGAGGAAACCATTA
The DNA here is from genome assembly GCA_037575425.1 of Anastrepha fraterculus. Lineage (NCBI taxonomy): Eukaryota > Metazoa > Arthropoda > Insecta > Diptera > Tephritidae > Anastrepha > Anastrepha fraterculus. The sequence continues at coordinate 158,363 of JAYXIM010042225.1, read as the reverse complement.
CTCACATAAAATGTCAGGAACGGCTGCACCGATTTCAATCAAACTTCACACAAACCACCTCCTCAAAGATAGAAAGGAACTCTGAAATTTTTGTGTTAATCGGTTCGGCGGTTCTTGAGTTATAAGATTACCAAGGAAATGTAACTTCTTTTTATATATATAGATTTCATAACCGCTTTCACATTTGCCGCACTGTGTGATAGGTGAATGAAATAATAGCTCTTGACGCGACTTGCCTAGATGCTTACTAAAAAATTCTTCAAAATTTCAAATAATCTTTCTTGAAACTTTTCTATTAATCTCATGAGCTTCAAACGAAGTAAGGAAATCTCTTTCCGCTTAAATAAGAGTTAAATACATATTTGTCAAATGGCTAAAACTTTCAGCTTAGAAGCTTTGAAAATATTTAAAGTGAAAGTTTAGTTAGTTGAAAACTTTTAAATAAGTATGAAGCTTGAGCTGAAAAATGCTCCTTTTACTAAATTCGATTCGCAATGGGCACCGTTTTGGGCACTCCCGAAGTAATGCAGAAAGTAGTTCCCGGAAGGGAGTCCACCAGAAGAGAAGGAGCGATTGTGTTAGTGGCCACACCACTCAACGGAATAGACGGCATTTTAAACTCGACCTCACCCACCAAGCAAAGGAAAAAAAAAACAAAAAAACATAAAATAAAATTAAAAAAATTAAATAAAAATACAAAATCAACAAAAATTAATAATAAGATAAGAAAAAAAAATCCCAATGAAAAAAGCTTAAAAAAGCTGGGCGTATTTATGACTCTTTGGCCTCAGTACCTAGAGCGTAGGCCTAGTGTATGAATTTTTTGATATATCAAATCAAAGCAAATAGTCTTGATATCCAATAATAATATTTTTTTGCATTTGTTATTTGGGAAATCTGTGCTATGAAAAGAACTATAACTGAGAAATAACAGAAATTCATTTTCTTCGTTATGCTCTAATTGTTTTGATCTGATCAAAAAACGCATGACCAAATAAATAATAAAACAAACTCGGTATTGTAGTACGCACATCTATGGGCTAACTTTTCTTCCCCAAAATTCTTCGTCTTCTTCTTAGCGCACGCTATCAGCTCTAATGAGCTCGATGAGGTGGACACATTGCTCAAAATAAATCATTACTCTGCGAATACCAGCTAAAATTAAATTTATGATCAGCATTAAATTAAATGATTGCTTCATAATTTTCCCTCAATAAAAAAAAACACACTAAAAAAGACATTAAAATAAAAACACAAATAGCAGCAAGAGGCTATAAAATTTCATTTAAGTCGTGTAAACACGCATTTGCAAAATAATCATTGCAAGAAAGTAGACGCATTTGAATTATGAAAAATAAAGTTTTTATTATTATTATTTTCAATTTTTTTGGTTTTGCGAAAATAGTGAGTGGTTAATGATGTGAGTGTCTGGACGCGTATTCATTAGCACAGAAACGAAAATAAACGCCCACCAAGGCAATGTGGCACAGGCGCGAGTAGATATGCCACACATATACTATGTATGTGTGTATGCATGTATGTATACATGTATGTATGTATGTATGTATGCATATATACATATATGTATGTACTAGCGCACTAGTGACGGTGATATGACGGCAACAACAGCACTTTCGAATCCCCAAGCATCCACCCACGCCATGCGGGAAACGAAGTGAGTGACGTGAACGCCGTCGGATGTTTGACGAGTACGTGCATCATTAACAGAGCGAAAATAAGCACATCACCAGCATTAGAAGCAAACAAAAAATAAAAATAAAAAATCATATATACCTACTCGTACATACACATTTTCCTTTGATAGTGTTGGCTATCCCTGCCGGGAAGTCCATTAACATCGAACTGGTGAGTTTCTAGTAAATTTCTATCCGTGACTAGTTCGAATTTGTCGCATTTCCTTACCAGCAGCTTGGTGGTAAAATACCTGGTGTGCTTCAGGAAAGTGCCATATGTCCTCTGCTGCTTGCATGCCTTTCTTGATACTTAGTTCAGAACTAGTACTAAAGTCGGCAGAAACATTCTTTTTGATTAGTTGCGCTTCCCTTTGACGTTTCTTTATTCATCCCAATTTGAAAAACGTTGGCTGATAGATTTCCACACAGTAAATAGGAACATGAATTTGTAAGTAATTTTACATTCTTTTTTGCAATTGTGCTCGCTGCCATTCTAAGTTTTCTCTTCGTTTGTTTTGAGAATCAAGTAACTTTGATCAGATTAATACGCCTATAATTCACTATATAGAAGCTGAATTTGCCCGCAGAGGTCGGACCAAGAAAGTTAGTCCGAAAATTTGAGTCATTAGACGTGGAATAAAACATAAAAATATCAATGTAAAATTAGTGTAATATTCCCATAAATACTTGGTAGCACTGATTTAAGCAAGTTGCTTGCGAGCTAAGCAGCTTTCCTATACGCAGCGTTTTCGTTCAGCGCGCAGAGCCAACCTTTAGTGAGCAGAGAAGTGGCGAATCAAAGAATCGGAGAAAATCTATGATAAAGAAAACTGTAAACTAAATCCCGCTACGTTCTCACTGTCAAAATAGTAGATAGGGAAGAGCACTGACGTATAATTTAGGAGGCCTTAAGATCGATTATTTTAACAGCGAGAAATATTTTCCTTTATAACTTTTCTTAAATGATTGTATTCCAATATCAGTGCCACCTGCCCAAGTGTGACCCTTGGGAGCAGGCATATTAGATAACATAAGATAATTGTACTGCACTCGGGTTCCCTTTTTAATTTTTTTTAAGTCTACCTAACCTCCGAAGAAATCTGAGTAGATCTTGTGGTGCCAAGGAGCCAAAGTGATTGCTTCTTAACACATCATCACAAAGACCTCAAGGCTGATTGAGCGAAGGCCGGGCAGACGCACAGAAAGTGATCCGCCAAATGAGACGGACAAGTTTTTAAATGCCTACCTTTTCCATGTGCTTTGCCCATAGAGAGTGGCCCGTCATCAGACAAACCAGATGTTTATTGTCCCTTCTGCTTAATGATAAGAGGATCTGCGACAGTCGGTCGCATATGACAGGTAGCGTCATCTCTCGGCCTGCCAAGTTTGCTTATGGATTGAAGTAACCCGTTTGCTAATCGCGGCTTTTATGGCTGAAGAAGGGAGTGGCAGAATGGGCGTCGGGCCAAAGAAGTTGGCCTCAGAGCCAATCCTAGCTAACCAGTCAGAGGTCCCGTTACCCGCGATACCCATGTGTCACGGGACTCATGGCAGCATCAGGATAATATGTCTACCGACATAATTCAACGTGGATTTACAGGACTCAAGTACCCTTGAAGTGGTTGGAGGACTGTCTAAGGCCATGAGCGCAGTTTTGCTATCGCTACAGATACATGCAGATCTGCCTCTCCATCTGTTTTTCACACGAAAGTTCATTGCTTCCTAAATAGCATACTAAAGAAAGAGAAGCTGCTGTAAGCTTTAAACAGCTCGTTTTGGAGGTATCCACTTCTGAGTGGCAAAAGTGTGTTGAAAATTTGATTCAGGCAAATGCAGCAGTGTACGAATGTTGACTTCCACGAAGAAAATTTTGAAAAACAATGAAGCCATTTGCATTAATATTTTACTGTATTTACATTATTGAGCGCAAATGGTAAAAAGCAACTCTCGTGTGTTACCGAAATGATCCGAATTTATTAGCGGCCCAAGATCGTCGTTCTAGGAGCAGTCTTGAAAAATTCTATACATTTTAATGCAATCAGAAGTATTACAAAATGGGTGACCAGCCGGTAGCCTGTTAACTCAGCACTAAGTAGGTTCTTATATAATATTTGCTTTTCCAGTGTATAGGAAGAACCTTTAGAGCTGCTTTGAGGGTTGCATCCGAGCATTGTTTTCTATTTCATATAAAATTGTTTTGCTTTGAAATGTAGCCCTCACAAATTACAGCGGCTGTTTTCAAAATATGCTAATCAAAATATGCATCGATATTTGAAATGTAAACACATTTTCTTATAATTAAATACCTAATACCGATACGCATTTTGTTGACGTTCAACTGCATGACACAGCAGTTTTCGCCAAGCATTTTTCCACGAAACTAAAATACCCTCAATAGATTTTACTAAATATGTTGCATAAATGCCGAAAATTAAAATCTTTTTAATAATACTGGAAGTGGTTTTTATTATTGTAATATATTGAGCATAAAATTCCTTCAAGCTGTGCGCTTTAATTATGCAGTAAGGCTAAATTTATTTTCTTATTTTGTCTAGGAAATTGAAATTTTATTCACTAACTTCAACTGAAATTTTCATTGAGATTTTTTTAGTACCAAATAAGCAAATGTTTCGTTATTGTTTCCACTAATACATACATATGTGTATACCTATGTATGTATGCGTATGTAAAGTAAGTAATGTTATGGGTTATAATGGACAGAGATTTCGATCATTGGCAAAAACAAGTCGTACCGTTCCAATTTTGTATTCGAAATCTGATACGCTCAGACTCTGTTTCCTCAGAAATGCATTTGTCATGGTATACATATGTATATATGTACGAGTATGTATTTATGAATATTTCCGCATCTGTAGTAATCTTTCTTCATTCTGTAAATATTATTTATTTGTTTTGTTTCTTATTCTTTGACTGAGCGGAAGCTTTCATTGCGGATTTACGCCTTAGCTGTGTGCCTTTGAGCACACAAAAATTTCAAAACATATGCATTTAGACGCATGTAAGTCATCACACAGCCATACAAGAATACTATATTAAATTTGTATGGCAAGCCCACACACCTACTATTTATATCCATGCGGCAACCTACGCGATCTGAAGACGCCCTAAACTAATTGAAGCATGCGCAGACTCCATTGCTTAGCTCAACCAGCTGACTGACTCCCTTGAATAAACGTACAGTAAAAACGCATTATTTATTTTTTATTTTTTAAAAAGGCATGTAAAATTATCCTTAAACTCACAAATATACAAATACATTTCGTACATGCCCAATTGGACATCTTAGCACGAGTGATTACTTTTGTAAGAACTGCTATGTCTTATTTTGATATGCGGTAGAACTTCCCAAAATCCCTCATGTTTTATTTCATTCTTTACGAGCTGGTAAAATAGAAATTAAAATAAAACAACCTCTATTCACGAATGTCACGCTCATCGAAAAATTCGCTTCAGTGTTCTGGACACAATTTCTTTGAGTAACTGGATAATTTCGGCACAGTTCGGCTGTCAGTACTATTTGAATTCACAAAGAAAGAGATCATTTAAGTACTTATATCACTATGGGTCTCAATGGTCATCAAGTGATATCTTTAAAAAAGAAACTCAGCTCAGTTAACGTAACTTAACCTAAATGGCCTTAATGTGGTACCACTTTGCTTTTTAGCGTAGGCCTTCGTCAGCTTGTTGGAGGAAACATTCGATGCATGAATGGTTAGACGCCAGGGTCTTGCCTTTTGGCTTCACTACCTTCGTTGAGAGGTTGCACCTCTATGTTTTATTTTGCATGAAGATATGTAAAGCAAAGACATTTATTCACTTGGAAGCTAATTTCGTAAAGTTATTTTGATGTGTGGCCTCAGCTGCTCAAAAAACATGCCCCTAAATTTAACTTTCGGATTGCGTTTTCATCTGGGCGCTCAATGTATTTCCTTTACCTTACATGAAAATCCCCACTGTACACCTTTTAGTCCACGTGGGGATCACCACGCATCATTTTCTTTACCATATGAGATTCTCCACTTTCTATGAATATAAGACCTTGTGACTTCCATTCCTTTCCTTTCTATCAAAAATGGTTCTATAAACTAGGTTCATTTCTTCTATTACAAGATGAGTTGTGGCAATTTTATGTTGGGTTGATTCATGTTTTCTTGCCAAGAATGATGGATTTACAAGGTTTGCTTTTTAACTATGGTGAAAAAGAAAATGTTGAGGGGAATTTCGGCTGCCACGTCACTTCGGACACTCGTGAGCCGAATTCTGTTGAAATATATTCACACGCTCGTCCAATCAGTCGTTGTTCAGATGGTCATTTGATTTTTTTTTTTATATTTCACCAACACAATTTCAGTATTTTGTAAACACATCGGAAGTGACGTCAGCTGCGTCAAATCCGCTCGGAGCCGAATAATGGTCTGTTAAAGAGCACATTATATGATGTTTTCATATATGTACATACAATGTGGCGCAAAATTAATCATCCAATTTTATTTTTGAATAATTTTTTAATTAAATAAAAAAAAACAATTTTGAGTGATGTTCACCTTTACGCGCTCTATTGCTTGCCTGTTTTATGTTGCAACTGTCTAGTATAATTGACGTATGAAGCCATTTGGAAAAATTATAAATTTTCCGATAGGGAAAATTTATGATGAGCACATCCCTCTGCCATCCTTACAATGCTCCTTGCGAATCTTCTGTTGTTCCGTCAGCTTTTCAGGGTGTATGCCGCTTTCTTTCCACAGCTTCAAAGAAGTCAAATATTTGTCCTTTTAATGCAGGTTTCAACTATTGAAACAGACGCGTAGAAGTCGTACGGTCAGTGTTGCCAGAACCAATCGCAGCAGCGTACTAAAGCGATGATCAAAAAAGTAATAGATTGCTGTACTCCGTAATTGGGTGTACTCTAGCGGAGAAAGTTGAAATTTTTACATGCGCAATAAGTGGCGGCTCATAGAGTTCTATCAGGCGCTTAGGTTTAAATACGTATTCGTCATTCACAGTTAAACTTGATCAAAATATGTAATGAAAACAAAACACTCACTATCACACTGACATGCTCATCACAGTGACAATTCTCGAACTGAATAAACTTCTAACAAAGCAGTAAAGCTCATTCAGAAAGGCAGAGTCAAATAAACGTCATAACACAGTTAGTAACACAGGATATCACTAATTAACATATATTCTTCCAACATTAGCGGGTTTAATATTTTAAGCCTTTATGGCCAATGCGCACGTTGCAAGTTGCAACGTGTTGTATCGTGTTGTTATACATATTCAAAATTGACGATGTGCAGTAGCGGAGAAATTATTGTCAAAAGGGCGAATGAAACAAAAATATCTCCATACGTATGTCCTTTTAGTATACATCATGTTTACTTTTATGGCTGCTGCTCGCCCTCTCTCGTTAACAATGGTACTTACATAAGCAGCGATGGATAAAGAAGGTTTCCCAATACGTCTTTTATAAAACATTTTTTTCAAAATTTGGCTGAAATTGTAATTTAAACATGAACAATTTTTTTCCTGTTTCCTCTTAAAATTGGAAATTGTAATAGATTTCATATGAAGTGTAATAGCGTAATAAACTGAGAACAAATGTAATAGATCTATTACAATTGTAATAGACTGGCAACACTGCGTACGGTGCAAGATCTGGTGAATGAGGCGGGTAGCTTAAAACTGAGCCGTTGCAAACTTGGCCAGAAACTCCTTGACGGCGCATTGTTTTGTACTAAAGTTGCCCTTCACAATTTTCCGGTACAATAACAATTTGATGCGAACGAAGGTTATGGCTGTACTGATTCGCCTAACAGAAGCGAGGATTACTGCGAAAGAGAAGGATTTATGCTAACCCACTTTTGGCGCATGTAAACTACTTCCATAGCCGCGTTACTCCTGTTATTTAATACTCGCCCTCTGCAGTAAAATTGAATACCCTAGCACTTTTTTAAACTAGAAACTTATTTTTATTTAAAAATTTATTGCGTTTTTAATACATATTTTCATTCAATGTAGAATCAAACTGAAATTCCTGCAGGGTGTTTTATTATACCTCTTTCTCTCTCTTTCGCTCCTTTTTGGGTGCAGCCGTTCGAATGCTGTTACAGTTTTACTTAGTTTCGTATTTATTTATTTAAATTTATTTTATTTGTAGCATTTTTCATGCCACAAAAATGCTGACTTTTGTCTTTGCTCTGGTTTTTATTTTTGTACAAGTGTGCCCACATACTTACAAATGTACAAGAATTCGCCATGTATTTATTGCTTTAACTTTTTCTTACTACATATTTTATTATTTGTAATAAATGTAGGCTGAGCAAGTGAAAATTTATGGAGAGCGCTGCACATAAATTCTATCAAGTCAAATGCTTGAAACAAAAATGTACGGATGTGTGCACTTACAAATGTAAATATAACTACATATGTACATATATGTATGTATAAGCACATAAGGGTACTTCACCAAAAAAGTTGCTGTTTGTACCGAAATTATTATAAACTTTTATTTTAAGATCTCGACTAAAATATTTTGTTAGAATATTAAGATTTACGGGAGCTGGACCGATTTGAGAATAGGTTTAAAAATCGGCTTTTTTTTAATATTTTTTTTACCAAAAACTCACCTCAAATGATGGCAAATTTAATATCAAAAAGTCTGCATTAAAATTTCGACAGATTTTGTTAAAGGAAAGAAGGTGTGCTGATATTTGTACAAAATAAATTTGGAACGCGAAGGCGTTAATATTCTCAAGAAATGGAATGAATGAAAAAATACCTTTCCGAAAACTCCAAATCGATCAAGTTTTTTTAAACCTATCTTCGAAAGAATTCAAGAAATAGTATCGAAAATCTCATTATTTCAATTCTGTTGTTGTTTAAACATTTTTATGCAGACCTTTTAATCTTAAACTTTTCTATCCTCCGAGGAAATTTTTTCAAAACAAAATTTTCTTAACTAATTTTATTTATAAAAAACCCGGTTTTTGGAGATATTTTCAAATCGGTCCAGCTCAGGTAAATCTTAATATTTTTTCGGAGAGTTTTGGCAGAAGTCTTAAAATATAAATTATTTTATAATACCAAGGGAATTTTTTTTATGAAATTTTAATTATTAAAAATTCGATTTTTGGAGATATTTTCAAATCGGCCCAACACAGGATTTTTGCTAAAAATCTTAAAATATAATATACTTTAAAACCGTTTAATCTTAAACTCTGCCATCATCTGAGGAGGCTTTTTGGGGTAAAAAATTGTAAAAACTAATTTATTTACAAAAAATGGATTTTTGTTATAATTTTCAAATCATTCCAGTTTGAGTAAATTTTAATATTTTTTCGAAATGTTTTGGCATCGTTCTTATCATTTCAGATTCTACATAATATTCTAAGAAAAAAAGTCCAGTAGAGCATAGCTCTAAAGTCACTTTCGAGTGTCCCAAATTTCAAATAAGTTAGCTTTAATTAATTCTAAAATAGAGAGGAAGTTATGGCTATGAAGATAGAACAAAAAACAACTCGTGGAACTCAAACTAAAATAATTATGAATGTGTTGTTAATTGTAAAAGTTCAAAATGCTAGGAACTACGTCGAAAAAAAAATTGATCCGCTCTAATGTACGTACATATACATTAATATTTATTTTTGTACGTAAATGAATCAAATTAATAAATAATCGGCGTGTATATGGAAAATAAGGACAAACCCAGATTTTTTTTCTTGATAATTTTCTACAAAAAGTTGATCTACCAAAGTTAGCCTGTATCATATTTTACAAAAATTGCCAAAAAAAACTAAAACAGCAGCTGTCACTTAAGCGATTCTCTCTTTTGTGCTTTACTTTTATAATTTCAATTATTTCAGTTTTGTCTAACCATTTATCATCGCATAGAACAGCATCGGCCACTGCTTTAGTTTGTTTTTTAACGTATAAATTTTTTTCTCCCGCAGCAAACCGCATTTCCGCTGTCAGCAGAGTAACTAACTGCCTTGACTGCAGAGGAAATTATCACTTCCGTTTGCTTTGAATAATTCCTATTTTTTTACGAATCTTTTTATAAAATTTCTCTTTCATTGCTTCGTTTTGTTTTCTATTTCTCTAGCACATTTCTTGGAATTTAAATATTATTTTCCGTTACTTTTTTCTGTCGAAACTTATAATCGTGCAGAACGTGCCTGCTCCCTGCGCCACTCCACTGAATTTCGGAAACAAATTAACACTACACGAAAAATTTTTATTATGTGTTTTCTTATCTGTTATTTTGTATGTATGTATGTACGTATGTATGTATAGAAGTGTGCAACAAATGTACACTTATCGTGAACAATAATTTTGAATCACTTTGTTATTAAATTGAAAATGACAATATTAGTAATGTGTTGAGCGCACGCCCATTTCTACACTGTGATAAGCTTTTTGCATGATTCTTTAATTTCAACTAAATATATCTATAGGGTGCGCCCTTGGTTGGTTTGGTATTAAATCGCATGCTATATGAAACACATGATCCTGACAGCTATTTTGGGCTGAAAAAAGTGACCGTACAAATTCACGGATTCCGAAATAGATCGCTTAACGTTTTAATAACGTTTCGAACTACTGAAAACTGAGTTCCAAAGTGGTCTGCTCAAACTGTGTGGTTATTGAAAGAATTTTCGAAAGATGTAAATTTCCAAACAAAATCTCTGCAAGTAAAAATCGGAAAAGTCGCATTTTAGTGAGTGAAGATTTGGGTGTGCTGCTGAATTGAATTCGCTATTTTGATTACGCAGCCACAAAGACTGACCTTTTGTGTTCTGAAATTGACGATATGAAGATGGATATAATCAAGGATGCTAGATTACTAAGTTTGGCCTTCAGCTATAGTGAAAAACGAAATTGAGCGGGTAACTTGAGTGTCTTGAAAGAGCATCGGAAAAGTGTGATCTCTGGTTCCTGGCTCAAAATTTCTATCAGCTTATGTTAACTTAAATTTCAGCAGAATGGCGCATTTGCCATATACATACATAGCTCAACAAACAATCGATCTTTTGGTCACCACATTCGATAATCGCATCATCAGCCGCCTTGATGCCCAAGCTGTGGGTTGTACTTGAAAATCGGTGTTATGGAAATATGCCAAAAAAGATGCTATGTCCCGAATATCGACCAAATTATTCGTAAAATGGATTCAGAAACGGGCTGTTTCTTCCTGAATAATTGAGTTGATAAGAAAGGTTATTGTAGAGCAGCCACTTGAATCAAGTTGTATTCCACAATTAATCGCAGAATTAACTCTTTTTTACATACAAAAGGTGGCACAAAATTAATCACCCTATCGGAAGGTTTATAATTGTTGTAAATGCCGTCGTATGTGAATTAGTTTTAACACTTGTGTTGAATTGGACAGCTGTAGTATACAAACAGACAAGCAAAGGAGCGCGTAAAGATCAAAATAAAGATTCTTATCTCTCAAAATATTTTTATTTACTTAGTAAGTTAATCAAAAATAAGTTATTAATTTTGCGCCATCTTGTATAATTGGCGCTTGCACCCTTTGTTGGGTATTTGGCCGCGCTCTTCCTCCAGTTTGTGATGTACAGCTTGTTGTTATTGTTCCACAAGCGTAGTTAAATCAAGAAGTCATGAAAAATATTGCAAACTTTGTTTTTATAAAATTTTTACTTGGCAACTTATTAATGTTCCACCCTTTATGCATGTGTATACTCAATCAATTACATGTTGCTATATTTTCGTGCAATAACTTGTTTTTATTATTTTTGGTTATCAACTGTGATTTCCATTGTTATTGTAGCAAAACCGTCAAGTGCAAGTAAAGAATCATAAAAAAAATCTGAAATTCTCACCAACCCTCAGAGACGAAAATAGACAGGCCACAAAAAAAAAGTGTGAATAACAAAATTAAATAAATATTAATTCTCATACTCGTGTTGTTGAGTAAAAGTGCAAATGCATTTGCAAAAATTATTTTTTAAACGTTTATCCATTTTTGCTTGCTTTAATTTTTTTTTAATTATTATTTTCTTTTTTGCTTTTTCCATTAATTTTCGCATTTTTTAACTTTTTAATTGCGCCTTTTCGTAATTTTTTCTTCGCATTTAATTTAACTTCATTATTTATCAATTTAAGTATACAAATTTGCTTAGTATTTATTATATTAAGGTGGTCTCTCATGTTCTAGTGCATAAAAGTGGAATCTTACTAAACATGATTTTCGCAAACAAATAAGAAAGATTCATGATTAAGTAAAATTGTATTAACTCGTAAATAACTTCATTTAATTTCTATTAAATATTTTTAGAATTCATTCAAAGTAGTTGATTTTTTGTTTAGCAGGCCTATAGAGAAGAAGTCCTATGGAGGAAAGGTTGAACCACGTAAGCAAAAAAAAATTCTTCAAAATGAACGCAACTTTTAAGACACTTCAAACCTTCACTTTATGACACTAAAATTGTATGGGCTATAAAACTGCATACCAAATTTTTTTTTAATCACTTCGGTACGGCGCCCGTTGGCCACGAAATTTTGCCCACAGCCGGCACTCACCATTCGCATGTTACTTCGTGCATCGACAGTGAATCCGTTTTGCTCTTTTACAGATCTGTGACGAGAAAAGCTTTGAAGCACTGAACACTTTTTTTACATTACAGGCGAAGATTACTTGTCATGTAAATCAAAAGAGCGTATGTTTTTTTACCATATTTCTAAATGTTGGCAATTTTATTTACATAAATAAAAAATTTGAAAATTTAACTAAAAATTATTGTTTTATATCATTTGTGGCGGTCGACTATAGTTGACACTCATACCGAAGTGGTTAAAAATCTTGATTAAATATTTGGAATTTTGATGAATTCAATGATTTTTTCTGAACTTTTCAAAAAGCTAGTAACTTTGATTCGTCTGGCGTCTGTTTGAGAATGAGCTATATTTTTATTGAAAATAAGTTAAAATTAAATAAAAAAATTAAATGTCAAAATTTATCATCACAAGAAGTTAGGTTAGGTTAGGTTTTCGTGGCAGTCGGTTTGGAATAGCCGACTCACTTAGACTACTATGTAGGTTAGTATCACTGAGTAACACGGAAACGTCATTATTTATCCATCATGGAACCATTTAGACGTTCTTATGAAGCGTAGGATAGGTTTTATCCCAACACCGGATAGTTCCGTCAGAGAGTCAAAGGAGTGTTGCTCTACTCGTAGCTAAGGCTGCACAATTACAGAGGAAGTGTTCTACTGTTTCTTCCTCTTCCTCCTCTCGACAACTGCTGCAGTATTCATGAGAAAATACCCCTAGCCAGTGCCTACCTAACAGCCAATAACCGGTGACACAAGCCATGCCCTTCGAGATGTGCTCTCTTGAGAGGTTAAACCACTCTCCTGATCTTCTCTTATCTATTTGCGACCAGATTAACCTTGTTGTAACACAAGTATTCTTCTTCTTCTCTCTCTAACCTATTGGCCTCCTGGAGAATATTATTTTTTATTCTTAATTTGCAAGTTGCCACAGGAACTCCAATATTTCCTCTGTTTTCAAGCAGTGGCAGGTCAGTACTCTTTCTGGCTAGCTCATCGGCCTCGCAATTTCCTGCAATATATTTATGACCCGGAACTCATATAAGACTGACCTTGAAGATAGTGCTAATATCATTTAGAGTTGCCAGGCATTCCTGAGCAACCTTTGATCTTAGTAACCGCCTTTATTGATTCGATGGCCACCTGGCTATCCGAATAGATATTTATGGCGCTTTTTTTTACGGCGTGTCTGTTAAGGTACACAGTAGACGCTACAGTAGTCCCTGAAGTTGAACAGATAATTCTAGTCCTAATTGTTTTGAAGAAACTCCATGGCCCGCTTTAATTTCTAGCTTGGATATATTCGTGTAAAAATTTATTTCCCCTCTCCTCCATAGTCTTTGAGTTTGCCACACTCTTCTTGACGGGATGTTAGTCTTGAAGAGCCTGTTGAAGGTGGGTTTAGAGAAAGAGTAGTCGATTTCTTAATTATAACTACTCGTAGCACGTGGACGAACCGCCGGGTCTTCCATAGCGCCATGCTATTAAGTCTAAGCGGTGAAGCGGCGGTCACGTGTTTTCTTACCGGATTTAAAGCTGGATCACAAGAGGTGCGGCGTCTTTTTATTTCGAGGGCTTTAAGCTATGCTATGACCTTTCAAAATTTGGCTTGTGAAACAGGATACATGGCACCTCGATATGTATGCATGTAAGTAGGCGCAGTGCTCACCATTCGCTGTGAAGTCTTAAGAAAATATGAATCATCTTGCCACAAAAAAGCAACAAAAGGCAAAAGTAGTTTCGAATCATTAAGACAAAGTAACAATCGTTCTTCTTGATGACTACAGCAGCAGCAGCTCAAATGTTAAAAGCAAGTTAATAAAATTTTTACGAGCTTCTAACTTAATTACGCTCCGCTTATCAACGTCTAACATGACATTATCTTAAGTGGCAATCTTGCAACATTGGCTTGTTGCAAAAGCAAAAATATTGTTAAGTCTTGTCTCGTAGGTGTTGGGGCAAAGTGTCGTTTTTATAGCTTCTACGTAATTGACACCTCTCGAAAAACATAAATACAGGCATGCATGCATTCATACACACAGACATACATACATGCATACATAACAAAGAATACTCATGAGATGCATCAAATGTTCTCAGCATAAAACTAATAAAATCTCTAAGTAGTCAGTTTGTTATGCCTATAAAATGTAAGCATACTCTATTAGTTGTTGTTGTTGCTACACATTTTCATGCGACACCGCGGTGTAATCTATGCCACTTGTGAGTGAACATAAAAATTGCCATCAAACAACAAACAAACCATTTTTATTGCATTCACGCACATATTGAGCTGCAATTTAATTATTGTCACAACAACAGCAATAACAACAACAAGCGCACTAAGCAAAGAGCAAACCACCATTCGCGCTGCTCTGCTGGTGTGTTTTCGCACAAACTTGCGGTGTTACTTACATACACTTGTTTGTACATATGTATGCATGTTGGTATGCTTGTATGAATGTATATATGTATGGTGGGTTTGTACTAGCTGCACTTGCTTGTCGCTGATTTTTATCGATTTTATTTTAATTTCTTTTATATTCTGTTTATAGTTTTTTCTACACATGCACACACGCACACACATACATTTATTCATGCAAGTGCACCTACCGCCTCCTCAAAGTCGCATTATTCATGCGATCATTTCATTTCGCTCTTCGGCTTGCGCGCTTTGGCACGTTCGCTCGACTCACTGCAACAAAATCCGGTTGTAAATTGCCAATACAAGTTTTCATTCATAAAAATAAAGTCATTATTATTATCAACGGAATTTGTATAAACACAATTTTTTTTTCTCTTCCTTTTGCTTGAACGAGGGGACTTTGTGTTACGCATGTCTTCACGTCAGCTGGAAAAAAATCAGTGTGGAATAGAAAGTAAATTAGAATGAATTTCCATTTACTTTAAGTCTTCAAAAAGCAGTGTTTGGTGTGTAGATTTGCTTAGGAAGTTTAGAAGAGCATTAAAAAATAGTTGGTGGTTTTGCGCCACATGAGCGAATCATAATTTTGTCAATCCTCATAAGGACTCATCTTCAATATGATAGCTATGTGTATCTAGCTCAGCTCGAAGGAAGCTGAGGTAGTTAGGTAGGTTAGATGGCAAGAGTATCACAGGTACACTTCAAGTAGCACTAGAGTGCCGTTTTTATACCATAATTTAGACCACAGCCTGCGAAAAATTTACAAAACTTAAAGGTAGAAAAACCACCTACAACCACCAAGTGCTGTAAATGTAGTGGAAGAAGAAAATGGATCTAGGCTGGTGATTTGCCTCAGGCTATCCCCAAAAGACACATTAAAGAACCTGAAGCGCCTAGCCGCTAGACCTGGACATTCGCAAAGAAAGTGGTCAATAGTCCCTTTCTCTGCATGATCACCAAAGCTTCTGCAATGGGGGTTGTGCCGAAGTCCAATTGTGCCGATCACCCAGTGACCACCGCTAGGAGTTTGGAAATTGAATGACGCGGGATCCCCATCACTTTAAGTGCCCTGCTTCTGACGTACTGAAGCCAAAGTGTTTTTGAGATAGCACCCAATAAGATAGAACTCCATCTGACTTGCGCTTTTTTAAGAAAGAAATTGTGCACTTTCCCTTAAAAAAGGGTCAAAGAAACACCGACGTCTGAGAGGAAGACTACTGAAACCGGTTCTGTCGTCCCCTTCCTGGTAAGCTTATCGCCAATTTCATATCCCTCTATGTTCCTAAGCTCTGGAACCCAGATAAGCGAAATATTTCCTGCACGTTCGAGACGTGCTGCGGATGGCGAGCACAGGACCTCGACTATCGCAGCTTTACTATCGGAAAAGATATTTATGCCCAAACAAGGAAGCTGAGAGAACGACTGATGTGTGACACGTTGCCTGATGATAGGCTTTCACAGAATTTTGACAAAATATCGGCTCTCTCCTTTCCTTCTATTCCTATGAGTACAGACATCGAATAGCTGGACTCTTTTGTGAAAGGTTAATCTATTTATTTAACAGTTCTGCCTGTCGTTTTCTTCAAAATTTTCCGGTTAGCGCCATTCCCTCTAGGTGTTCGTAGAACCGCTTTTGGTTTCAGCGTCTTCCTGCGTCACAGTGTGCAGAGGAACTGGACGGATTACATTTTGGAGGATCATTATCCGTGGCTTTTTCGATGTTTTTGATTTGTAGACCCAGTACACAATTTGAGATTTTCATATACACGCAATGAAATAGCGACTTCCGCTTGCTACAACACTGACATCCTCTTGTAGACGTGCTCTCTAAAAGCTATAATACGCACTTAACCAATCTCTTGGGAGATCCAAACTGAATACGTCAGTGGTTTCACCAAGGCTGTTCACTTTGGCTCCTTGTAAGACAGACGTTTGGTAGTTACCCATCGGATACTTGATTACAAGTAATCGATAATTTAGTGTTCTAACAATCCAGCGTAATTCGACGCGTTGAATAGTTCGCATTTGTTAACCTCCAAAGGCAACCTCGGCAGACAAAAGGAAACCTCCGAGTGTATTTCTGCCATCAAAAGGCTTCTCATAAAAAAACATTTGCTGTTCGGAGTTGGCTTAAAAGTGTAGGTCCCTCCATTTGTGGAGCAACATCAAGACGCAATCCGCAAATAGGAGGAGGAGCTTGGTCGGAATTGTACCCGCCACTTATTTCATATTTTATTTGTTAACCAATCCTATACTCCAATACTTTGTGCTGTTTGTTCTCAAGTTCTATATAATAATTTTTTTCCAAATAATTCTCACTGGGCTCTTTGGCTTTCGCATTAAAGTGTGGTGCGTGACTAGTCGATTTTTGTTTTGCGTATAAAGTTGCTATTGCTCTGATTATTTTTATTATATTTTTTTTAGTCGTTATAAATATTAACTTGCAAATCGATTCGAATGCTGGTGCTGCTGCCAGTTTGGCTGCGCGTCGTCGCAAATTACGCGTTTCTTTTTCATTTTTTTTTCACACTTTTGCATAGCTGGTATTTATTCGCGCTGGTCAATGTGTTGAATAATATTTTGTTTGGTTTTGTATTTCTTTTAAATAAATATTTTTAATACTAATTTATGCGTATGGGGGAAAAATTAATTATCATATTTTTAATGTGACAATATTTTTAATGTTTTGAATGAAATTAAAGATAATTGTAACATACGGCAATTAGAGTTATCATTCAATTATCAAATACAAAAAAATGTAAAATTATAAAACACAAAATACAAAATAAAATATTTTCAGTGTGTGAACATTTGCCATGAGCGCAGTTGTGTGGTAAGCAGCAACGCAGGACAGGCTGTGCATTCTATGTATAGTGGATAAGCACAAAGTCACAAAGAAGCACAAAGAGTGTCGCCAGTACGGGAAACAAAAAAGCACTCTCTCTTTCAAGTCTGTCCTTTTTCCACGAACAAAGTGTTTGCCTTCCAAATGTTTCCCTGTGGAAAACGGACTGTACCGTTCATTAGGATTCTATCGTTCCACATTGTGTCGAATTTTAACCAAAACTCTCTTAACCTACGCACTTACAATTTACAACTTAACTAAAGGAGTGAAGACTCTTAATCATTTTAAGCGCCGTAATTTTTCCGGCGGCCGCCGTAGCCGAATAGGTTGGTGCGTGACTACCATTCGGAGTTCACAGAGAGAACGGTGGTTCGAATTTCGGTGAAAGACCAAAATGAAGAAAAACTGTTTTCTAATATCGGTCGCCCTCGGCAGACAATGGCAAAACTCCGAGTGCCATGAAAAACTGCCTCATAAAAAACCATTTGCCGTTCAGAGTCGGTTTGAAATTCCAGGCCCCTCCATTTTTGGAGCAGTAGCAAGACGCACGCCACAAATAGGAGGAAGAGATTGGACAAACACCCAAAAAGGGTTCAAGCTTCAGAAAATCTTTTGTTAATTTCATCGAATTTCATCAGCTTCAACGAAGAAGCTCATTTTTCACTTAATATGCATTGCATCTACAAAGCGTGGCGATATATTACGGAATACATGTTGCAGGTGCTATTTGTACGCACATATTTTTTCGTCGATAAAAATGATTAGCCTTCCACAAGCAAAAGGGGGCATTATCGCCTCGCGTTACAGGACTATTTTTGATTAGAGTCCGATGAATTTGACATCAGAGATATCTGGTGCCAATAAAATGGTGTCACATGTCACACAACTGTTCCTACTTGATAGTTATAAATAAAAGTGCAGTAATTATGTAAACTAGAAAAGTGACCTTCTCGCTCATGCGATTTAATGGCTTGGAATCTCGTTCCATGGTCTGACTTTAAGTTCATGCCAACAAGTCACGAGCTAAGTTAGAGAATGCTTTTTGAACATCGAATAAGATATGCCTAAGTATGTGGAAGAGCGGTGTGAAAAACTCCCTCCAATGAATCGATTACTGCAAGCGAGCTCTCGAGGTGGTCATATGAGTATTTCATATTTGATTTTAATTTGTGTACTACACCTGGCATTAATTTCAGCGCAAATGTTTCGTGTTTTATTTAAATACCAAATTTGTATGTCTCTATTGAAAAACCCTATTGATGCATACATACTAGGTTGTTCAATAAGTTTCGCGGTTCGATAAGAGAGACCGTTGCTACTAGCCTAAGTTTCTTATATTTTTCTATTATATAACCAATTTTTCATATGAACGCCTGTGAAGTTTCATTTCAATCAGTCAATTCGTTCTTTGCTTGCAAGCTCTTTAGTATCGATGTGTCACAGTAATTTCTACAGTGGAAAAAATCACAGTGATTGAATTTTTATTTTGGGAAGGTTTCAAAGCAGAGGAAATTTATGAACGAATGTTGAAAGTGTATAAGAACTTCTTGCCATCAGTTAGTACAGTAGAAAGGTTTGAGTGGGTTGCTGAATTTAAACGTGGTTGTGCAAGCTTTCAATACGATCCACGTTAAGGACGTTCAAAAACAGCAGCAACACCAGAAATCGTAGGAAAAATACAAGATATCGTATTGGAAAATCGTCAAGTGAGTGAAAGACTTAGTATGTAGAAGGCCGGCCTAGACATCTCATTGGGCAGTGTAAGCAATATTTTGACTTAATTATTGGATTTCAGAAAGCAGTGTACACAATGGATGCCGCATTCGCTAACAATGGAACAAAAACACATTCGATTGCGACTTTCGCAACAACAGTTAGAGCGTTGCCGAAAGGATGACGTGGATTTTGTGCGCCGATTCATCACTATGGATGAGACTTGGGTGTATCCCCATCATTCTAAATAAAAACAAGAGGCTAAAAAGTGGTGTAAATCTGGTTCTTCAGGTACGAAACAAATTCGTGTCCAGAAATTAGCGAAGAAGGAGTTAGCATCAATTTTTTGGGATGCGAAAGGAATTTTCTTTGTGGATTACTTGCAAACTAATAAATAAAATAAAAAAATAATAAAACAATAAATTCGGTATATTATTGTAACCTTTAACACCAGCTGAAGTAAAAAGTTCTTGAAAAAATATGTACTTACCATAGTTAGCATAAGAAAACAAATATTTTTCATCAGGACAGCATTTTGAAAATGGCTAAAATTCATGAATTAAAGTTCGAATTGCTAGAGCATCCACCATCCATGGATCATTCACCAGATTTGGCCCCTAGCGACTTCCATCGGTTTCCAGACCTAAAAAAATGCATGCGTAGAAGGCGTTTTCCCAAAAAAATTATGAGGTCATGAAAGCTGTGGAAGCGTATTTTGCAGCCCTTGGAGATTCTCACTTCAGTGATGGAATGCATAAATTGGAATAATATATATAATTGGCGCGAACACCCTTTTTGGGTGTTTGGCCGAGCTCCTGCTCCTATTTGTGGTGTGCGTCTTGATGTTGTTCCACAAATAGAAGGATCTACAGTGTTAAGCCGACTCCGAACGGCAAATATTTTTATGAGGAGCTTTTTCATGGCAGAAATACACTCGGAGGTTTGCCATTACCTGCCGAGGGGCTTCCGCTAGTAGAAAAATCTTTTCTTGGTGTTACACCGATATTCGAACCTACGCTCTCTCTGTGAGTTCCGAATGGTAGTCACGCACCAACCCATTCGGCTAAGGCGGCCGCTATAGAGCGAGACTATACTGAATAATAAAGTGTATTTTAAACCATAAAATTGTGTTTTTCTTATCGAACCGCAAAACTTATTGAGCAACCTAGTATATGCTTGTCTATTTGTGCACACAATAATTTTTTAATCACTGCAAAATTAATTGCCGGATGCTGCTGCTGCTGATACGTACGTGTGCCACCGTCAACAATAGCTTCAAAGGCATCTGATCGATCAAGCAGCAGCCAACCAGCCCAACCAATCAATGTTAGCTACGAATACATGGATGACTACGTTTTTTGCATTTTTTTGCAGCAATTACACTTTTTCGCTACTTGTCACACTGCAGCGATTGTTAGCAAAAAAATATATATATATATTTTTTTTTTTGCATTTAATTTGCTATGTAATTACTACTTTATTGTCATTCTCCAATCGCACAGCGTCACTTCACTGCCACACTTGGCCACAGCCACAATACTCAACTCTATGATCAAGTCCATATTCATACTTGCAAACACTTACTAATATATGTATGTATGTATGCATATGTATGTATGTACACTCTTTGTTTATATATTAGCAACTCGCTACTATTCGATTCAGCTGACGATTGCGCCTCTGTTGCCTATTTGGCATGTCAGCAATTTCATTGGAACCCCGATAATGATTTAATTGCATTTTAATAGCACATATTTAATAGGATTTGAAATGGCAAAAAGATATGGAGGAAAAAAAATTTATTCAAAATTGCTGCTGATGTTTTATGGCACTTTTGTGCATTTCTACAGCATTCTGCATGCTCACACATACTCGGGCACATACATACGCACGCACATGTGTATGTACTATGGACACAAAGGCACCCATAAACGCAGCTACATAAAAATATGCATAGAATCTGAAGTTATTTTCATGGCAGTGAATGCGTGGTGCCCATGCTTTTTGTTGTGACTGTGTCTTTTTTGCTTTTCTTTTTTAAATACATACATTTATCATACATCTACTTGCACGTGACTGTACACATACTCATATATTTATGTATTACATCTATAACTGAGCGCGCATGGAATGCAGCATTTTTTTATAGACACTAATTTCATGGATTTAATTGTGGAAAAAGTGCAAGTTATCACTATTTATCGAACTTAAATGACTTGTATATGAATAAGTAATTTTACTGGAACTTGACGGGTGTAACTTTTTTTTCTTCTAGTAAGTGAGTTCGTGTTAAACAATTTGTGAACTTGAAATGTGGAAAAAATGCTTAAACGGAAGCGATTAATGCTTACTGGGAAGAATTTGTGCAATTTTCATTAATATTTCTATTTAATTTTTAATTATAAAATATTCTCAGAATTCCATCACCTTTCAAAAAACAACTAATTTATATTTGATAGTACAGAAAATGAAAATTGAATGATTAGTTGCGAACCCGAAAATAGCAGTACCCAGGTTAGGTTAGCCAGGTTGCTTGTCTTGGTGGCCCTAAGATCCCTTGTGATACCTGCACTTGATTTCCATCCTCTAACTGAGTTGCTTAAACCACTTAGACCGCTTTAAGAAGGTAACGAATCCTTCCAGTGAGACATTTTCGAAGTAATAATTGCCAAGATATTTGGCACGGTTTCTTTGAAGTGCAGGAAATTCACAGAGGAGTTGCTGTACCGACTCAATTTCTTCTTCATCTCCCCAACTCCTTCAGAAGTAATTGTGAGGTACATCCATTCTACTGGGTGCCCTAGTGACCCGTTATAACACCTGTGAGGATGCTGGTAGTTGATCTGTTGAATCCAAGCAGATATTTTGTCCTTTTCAGATTCAATTTTGACCAGAGCGCTTTGGAGACCTTGCAGTTAGTAGTCAGATACCATCTTCTATTGGTTTCCGCGATCATGCTCAAGTCAATCGCAGTGTGTAGTTCGTTTAGAACAATTCTTATGCCCTTAACCACTCGCTGAAGGTCAAGCTCTCAGTCTTTCCAGGCACACTCATGCGCTCTTTCATTTCCCTCCACTCCAGAGTGGTCGGGGACCTAACAAAGAGTGGTGTTGTGTTTTTGGATCAGCGAGAGCGACCTCTTGCATTATTTAACCCATCTTGAGTTGATGTGCGCTGAAACTAGTGCCTTGATCGAACAGTGCTCAACTATGAACAGAAATGGTAAGGTTTGTCGGAGATAAGTCCATTAGTTTTATCGTTTTTGCTGTTTTGTCCCGATTTGAGAGTCTAAAGGAATAATTTAAGGATAATTGTTCCGAGTACACTCCCGGTCCAGTGATCCAGTGTCATTGTTCATCTTTCAGCCGTCAGTATAAATATGGTGGCCACTATTATCTGATTTGACTCTGGTCGCCAATCCTTTCTGTCGGGTAAAGAACCGCTTTTTACATCTGAAATCCCTTAACCTCACGTAGATATTTAGTATTGAAGTTTTCTTTGGTATGATTTATAAGAAAAAATAAATTACTTGAAAATATTTTTTAAGGGTACTGCTATTTTCATGTTCACATCTGTGCATGTTTATTTGTTCTTCTTCTTCTTCTTCTTAATTGGCGCTATAACCGCTTACGCGTTTTTGGCCGAGTTTAACAAAGCGCGCCAGACGTTTCAATCTTGCGTTGCCAAGTGTTTCCCCACCTAATCTTTACAACGCAGAGGAGGCCTTCCTCTTTCTGTGCCACCACCAGCTGGCACCGCATCGAATATTTTTCAGAGCCGGAGCGTTTGTATCCATTCGGACGACATGACTCAGCAAGCGTAGCCACTGGATCTTTATTCGCTGCTCTATGTCTATGTCGTCGTAAAGCTCATACAGCTCATCGTTCCATCGTCTGCGATATTCGCCGTTGCCAACGTGCAAAGGTCCAAAAATCTTACGCAGAATCTTTCTCTCGAACACTCCAAGCATCGCTTCATCGGATATTGTCATCGTCCACGCTTCTGCGCCATACGTTAGGACGGGCATGATGAGAGCCTTGTAGAGTGTTAGTTTTGTTCGCCGAGAGAGAACTTTACTGCTCAGTTGCCTACTTAGTCCAAAGTAGCACTTGTTGGCAAGAGAGATTGTACGTTGGATTTCAAGGCTGACATTGTTATCGGTGTTAATGCTGGTTCCTAAATAGACGAAGTCTTTTACAACCTCGAAATCATAACTGTCAACAGTGATGTGGGTGCCGAAACGCGCGTGCGCCGACTGTTTGTTTGATGGAAGGAGTTTCTTCGTTTTATCCTCGTTCAACGCCAGATCCATTCGCTTTACGTCTTTATCCAGTTTGTAGAAGGCAGAACTAACAGCGCGGTTATTAAGGCTGATGATATCATTATCATGTTTTTTTATTACTTTTGTTAAATACAAACTGTTATGAAAAAAATTGTTCTCAGACTAAACTAAATTCAGTGCTCTTAGTATTCTAAAGCGTTTTCCAAGTTTTGCTGCTTTTTGAGACTCAAAAGTTGACAACGCTGCCGATAGCGGACAGAGATCTCTTCTATGCTAACTTCAGCAACCTTTAAATGAAAACCTTTTAAACGAAATAATTTTATTTGCTATTTTTTGGCCTTCATTAAAGCAAATCCGAAATTCAAGAATAGAATTATGATTGACATTTCAACTTTTAAATTTGTTTTTGTTTTGTGAAAGCTATTTCAAGAACTTTACTAGCTTCAGCCAGCAGAAACTTGTTTCTTATGTTACCATTTTTTTTGTGTGCTAACAGCATACATTTTTTTCAAGCTTTTGTCAGCAAGGAAAAGCGTATCAAGGCGCATTCATTAAAGGTGGTGGCACTAGACCAACAACAATAGTTTGTACCTTTAATTGTCACCGCAAAGTATTAAAAAATAGAAAACAAAAAATGAATTTGCCTTGTTTTACTCTGTGCTGACAGCCACATGGGCACGGCGAAAGAAAATAAATCAAATCAGCTGATTCACCGATACCACCTTTAATATTGTATATTCGCCATGTGACCTATCGTAATAGGTTTTTTTTTCATTACAGCAATGTCTATAGCTAAAAGTAGGGACCAAGTCACGGGCTCCTTTATTTTTTATTTAATATAAATTAAAAAATCCTTATAAATCCTCCTTTGGTGTTGCAATCATCAGAATGCCAGGCTTTGCAGAACGATATTTATTCTATTACTTTACTTCAAAAGCTTTGAAACGGATGAATTCATCCACAAGCACCCAAGCACTTCCCAAAGCTGTTGGCAAATATTTGGTTGAGGAAATGGACATTGTTTTCAAACTTCAATGCAAATGCCTTTTCCTGTCATAACTACACACACACATACAAACGCATGTAACTCCACGAGAAGGCGCTTACGAATACCAATAAAATTATGAATTTTATTAATACCAACAATTACAGAACTCAATAAAAGACGCACGCAATAGCAGCAAAGAAGTACAAATAGTGCACACACATGCATATACATATGTATGTATGTATGTTTATGCACACATGTACGCACACACAAAATGCATTCCTACTTTTATAAATTCCAAAAGCGTCTGCAATCAACTAAGAAAAAAGCCAAAAAGCGTACACAATTATGCAACAACAAAAAACAGAAACAAAATAAAAATAAACACAAACAAAGTATTTCAAATGTCTTCTGCATTTTGCGTTTGGAATGCATAAATCGAATAACAGAAAACGAAAAACACAAAGGATGAAACATTTCAATAGGAAAGCAAAGCAGTAAAAAAGAGGAAGCAGTTGTCCGCACAGTGGTGCTTCAAAGACCATTTCCACGGACCATCATGTAGCGGGGTATGTTGCAAGTGTATGCATGCTTTCACACACACAAACCGTCATGTAGTGGAGCTCCAGTGCAAGCGCATTGGTGGACTGCTGGCCGGCCACTATCACCTAAACAACAGCAGCCGACTTTGGCGCCGCTTGCGACCGTTTATGAGCTGTCATGGGTGCTACTGGTGTATTGTTTTTGTTGCTTATTGTTTGCTGTGGGAACTATTAACCATTATCGGTTTGTCACAAATGAATGCGTGCTTGTCCACTCTGCACGTCTGACACACTTCTTGAAGGCGTCTCAGATGCGAGTGGATACGCTTTTTCTTTGGAACTTTTTTAGGGACTTTGCAGTAGCTTCTGCATGGACTACCTTTGGCAGCGATGTGTTGATAGTGAAAAAATTGGAAATGAAACGAAAAAATGTATAATTAAAGACGGAGACTGGAATAGTTTTAATAAAAAAATTGTTACGAAAAAAAATTTTGGAGTATCTTTTGTATTCCGATATCACGTCTCTAACTTAATACCTACTTCAGACTGCTTGTCGAAGGTTAAAAGGTCCTTGTTAACCGTATTTTCAACAACTAAAGCCTGCATTTATTAAACAGCATCAATGTACGAGGGTCGCTTGATGATTCCGTGCAAAAATAAGAACTACTAAATTGCTTGGCTTTCTTATTTTATCAAAATAGTCTCTTTTTAGGCTTACACACTTCGTCCAACGCTGTTCTAGTTTGTTGATCCCTTCCGAATAATAGAATTTGTACAAATCTGAAAAATAGCCAGTCGTTTTTGCAATCAGCTCCACGTTTGAATTCGGCGAATTCATTCCTTGTTTTCAACTTTCCAATACTTTGTCGTGACAATCAAAGGTACAAAATATTGTTGTTGGTCTAGTGCCACCCCCTTTAATGAAAACGCCTACGAAACTCCCAAATTCATGTCATGCAGAATGCTACAAAAAAACAACAACAACTTAGCGCTGATTTTATAGTATTTTGTTAAATCTGTTCCTGAAAACCCTATTTTTAGCCTTAACCTAAAATAGTTTAATTAATTTTAAAATTTCATTAAATTTTTATACAATCCATGTTTTTTATAAATTTTTCTTAAATACACTTAAATCTCTCCTTTTGGTATTTACTCCATTGCTCCATTTAATTAAGTTACTATTAATTTTTTCTTTCTGCACTCTTTCCAGGCCGCATGCTGAGTTGCTATTGCGATGGCAGTTGTCCGGACAATGTAATTAACGGCACGTGCGAAACCCGCCCCGGAGGTTCCTGCTTCAGCGCAGTCGAAGAAGTGTATGATGAAATCACAGGCACATACGAGGAGGAGCGAACATATGGTTGTATGCCGCCAGAAGAGAATGGCGGTCTGTTAATGGTGAGTTACGCCCTCTCATTTGCTCCTTTTTTCCCATTTCACCTAAGCTCAGCATCTAAAGCTATAAATTTCGCTTGTCCTCTTCCTACAGTGCAAAGTCGCTGCTGTTCCTCACCTACATGGCAAGAATATCGTCTGTTGTGATACGGGCGATTTCTGCAACCGCAATATCCATCCCGAGTACACACCGAAGAGTACCACCACCCCGCCCGAATTGCCAGTGAGCTCGCAATCCATACACTATCTGCTCATGTTAACCTCGCTCACGGTCTGTTTGACGATATTCGTTGTGGTGCTGCTCATATTTTGTGTCATGTATCGACGCCGCGAGAAGCAAGGCAAGCAGCCTCGTCTCATCAGCTCCATGTGCAACAGTCAAATATCACCGCTATCGCAATTGGTCGGACAGAGCACGGGTTCGGGTTCGGGCTTACCATTGTTGGTTCAACGCACCATTGCCAAGCAAATACAAATGGTGCGCTCCGTTGGTAAAGGACGTTATGGTGAAGTGTTCTTGGCTAAATGGCGTGATGAACGTGTTGCCGTCAAAATCTTCTTCATGACCGAGGAGTCTTCATGGTTCCGCGAAACCGAAATCTATCAGACTGTGCTCATCAGGCACGAAAATATACTGGGTTTCATTGCGGCCGACATCAAACACATGGGTAGCCATACACAAATGATGCTCATCACTGACTTCCACGAAAATGGCAGCCTACACGATTATCTCTTCACTTCGGTGATTACACCGCAAAAGCTGCAACTTTTGGCCTATTCACTCGCCTCGGGCTTGGCACACTTGCACGATGAAATTGTCGGAACACCAGGCAAACCGGCCATAGCTCATCGCGACATCAAAAGCAACAACATACTTGTCAAACGCAATGGCCAATGTGCCATCGCCGACTTTGGTTTGGCCGTCAAATATACTTCCGAAATGGACGAGATACAAATGGCACCGAATACACGCGTCAGCACGCCACGCTACATGGCACCGGAAATGCTCAACGAGACATTGAACCAACAGCAATTCGAGGAATTCAAACGCGCCGATATGTACTCGGTCGGCTTGGTGTTATGGGAAATGTCTAGGCGCTGTTATACGCAAGTGCCCGGCTCGAATGCGACCACATGCGAGGATTATGCACTGCCCTATCACGATGTGGTGCCCGCCGATCCCACTTTCAAGGACATGCACGATGTTGTGTGCCTGAAAGGTTTCCGGCCGCCTGTGCCGTTGCGTTGGCAGGACGATGATGTGCTCATGACCATGGCTAAAATAATGCAAGAGTGCTGGCATCCGAATCCGACGGTGCGGCTAACAGCACTGCGCGTCAAAAAGACACTCGGACGTCTAGAGTAGAGCGACACTGCGAAAGCGCGCAGATAGCGACGTATAAGAACGCAAAGCGAGCGGACACTGGAGTTGCCTCGCTAAAGTAGTGCGAGATGAGATGCGTGACAGTTTAAATTTTAAATCATAGTTTTAAAGTTGAGTCTAATTTAAGTTGAACGTAAATTTTTAATAACAATTTTGCTTAATTATTCTTGTTAAGCTAATAGTATTAGTGTTTGGATGTAGTGGTTAATATTCGAAACGCTTTGTACATTTTCAATAGCATTTTAATGTTTTCGACGCGTATGATTTTAGCTTTGAAAACGACTTAGCTAACTGTTATTTTTTGTACTAGATTAAGTTTAGTTAAAAACAAAAAAAAACAAAATATTTATGTAAATTAAAAACAAGGCAGCTTTTCCGCACTCAGAAGTCCTTGAAAGGCTGCGTGCAATGAGCGAAATAAGAAGTAATTTATAGTAATTTCCAAATGGAGCTCGTTCAGGAGCTTCACCATTCTAGAAGTGTAAACCGTGAAAGACGTTTCGACACTGCCAGATCATACAAAAAAAAAAACCTTTAAGAGCGCGTTTATAAATAAATACAAAACTATTGTGAAAACTCCGTTACAACGGTCGTGCCTGTAAGCCTCGCTTTTGCTGTTACTGTTTTAAGCTAATAAAAAATTGAAGAAAAGCCTTGCAAAAATGCTGCTAGCCGCTGGCAGCGCTTGGCCGGATATCAGTCTGCGTCCATGCTGGTAGCGTCAGCCTGGCTTTTGTGACAATGCTTCGGTTTGTTATTCACTCAAGGCTTGATTTTTGCTGAACTTAAAATTTTATTGAGTTGAAAGTTTAATTTTCATGCCAAAGGTGCTCTTAAGGCAATACTGAAAGTATACTGATAAGATTGTTTTTTGTCAAAAGAATTGTGCAGATGTTCTTAGGGCGAAAAGCTGCAATTTTTTTCAAACGCAAGTTTCGAAGCAAAACTTAATGCGAAGCCGATAAAATCTCTCTGTATCATAAAAACTTCAGAGAAAAATGTGATTCTACCGCTGCTCGTACAAAAACAATTTTCATTTAATAGCAAACAAAAAATTAGTAATTTTACTACATTTTTTTATTATAGATGCACTTTTTTAACATTCGATGATCTGCTTTTTTTTTTGACAATGAAAATTTCGCAAAGTGATTTTCAGCGTTTCACACAACGCAGCCTAATTGTGGTGCAGAATAGCTTTTTCGCTCAGCGCGCGCATACATGAATTATAATTTTATTTCTTATATCAGTTTTTTTAGTAGTTTTAGTGTTTTTTGTTTTTCAAATATTTGTATATAGCAAATTATTTAAGTATGCCTTTGAGCTAAGCCAAATTTTAGAATTCTCCCTTCGAATGAGGTTTAATTTAATTTGTTAACTATTATTTTATTTTTGGCTGTTGGATTAGTTTTTGAAAATAAGTTGCCATTTATATTTTGTCTTTAACCTTCTCTCACTTTACTTGTGAACTTTGGGTTTCAAATACTTTTTGAATTTTGTGCTTCGTTTCGCTTTAAAGTTTTTTCGTTTTTTTTTTATTATTAAAAGTTGCCAAAATTTGTTATATCTATTTGAAAAAAAAAAAAAATGTATTGTTTTCGCTTGTGAATTAATTTTATAAAGTAATATTGCCTTAACTGTGTAAAATAAACCATAAAAACTAAAATATGTAATATATAAATAGCGCACTGATTAAGAAAAACTGGCCTTAATGCAGTTCGTAAAGTTGCCTTTCTTTGCTTTGCTACAACAAAAATACTATATATTATATTATAAATAAAAAACGAAAATATATTTAACTAACAAACTATACAACTGATTGTTATTGAAGTCTTTAGAAGCAAAAATGTGCCAGAAATTAAGTAAAAAAAAGAGGAACGTAAAATAATAGAATTAAATAAAGAAACTAAACAAATTACGATTTCAGTGCATTAAACCGATTTACCGCATAGTAATAGCAAAAAAAATGCTCTGGATTTTTAAGTGCGTTGGCTTCCAAGGGAAACGTGACCAAAACGCTGCCTTACAAAAAAAATTATTTGAATGAAAAAAAAACATAGGAATGAAATACCAGAGCTACAAATAACAGCAAGGAGTAAATTAAAATAAAATAAATTCAAGTCTAATAAAATAAAGTAAAACAAAATAAAATAAAAATATAAAATAAAATAAATTTAATAAAAGAAGTAAATATATTTTGAAAAAGGTTTAAATAAAATAATATAAAAATACAATAGTGAAATAAAATAATTTAAAAATAAAAATTAAATAAAGTCAAAATAATAAAAATTTAAATATAGAAACAAATTTCAAAAAAGATGAGATAAAATATAAACTAAAATAAAGTAAAATAAAATAAAATAAACTAAAATAAAGTAAAATAAAATAAAATAAAATAAAATAAAATAAAATAAAATAAAATAAAATAAAATAAAATTAAATTAAATTAAATTAAATTAAATTAAATTAAATTAAATTAAATTAAATTAAATTAAATTAAATAATTTAAAAATAAAAATTAAATAAAAAAGCATTCAAATGAAATAAATTGAAATAAAATAAAATCAAATTGAATAAAGTCAATAAATCGAAAAAAAACTAAATAAATTTGGAGTAAAAATTAAATTAAATAAAAGGATATAAACTAACGAAATAAAAAAAAAATAAAATAAAATTATAATTAAACTGAACTAAATTTAAATAAAATAAAATTAAAAAAACAAAAACGAAACGAAATAAATTAAATCTAAAACCATAAATAAATATCTTTAGAAAAAAAGTGATATAAAATAAAATGAAATAAAATAGAATAAAAATGAATAAAATAAATAAAAAATATATAAATTTTTTTATAAAATGAAATAAATTTGGAATCAAAAGAAGTCAAGTTAAAAAAAAATTACAAATAAAATTAAAATAAAATTAAGTAGAATAAAACAAAATTAAATTAAAGCAAATTTAAAACAGTTAATAAAATAATGAAAAAATTAAATTAAATAAAATAATAAAAAATAATAAAATACTAAATTAAATTATTTATATAAAAAAATTAAATAAAATTCATTGAAACAAAATCAGGTAACCTAAAATAAAATTAAAAATAGAATTAAATAAAATTTAACTGAATTATATTAAATAAAATGCAATAAAATTAAATTAAATTAAATGTCAATAAATCGAAAAAAACTAAATATATTTGGAGTAAAAATTAAATTAAATAAAACGATATAAAATAACGGAATAAAATAAAACAAAATAAAATAAAATTAAAATTAAACTGAACTACATAAATTAAAATTAAATTAAATTAAATGAAAAAAGAAAAAAATACGAAACGAAATAAATTAAATCTAAAAAACATAAATAAATATATTTATAAAAAAAGTTAAATAAAATAAAATGGAAGAAATGAATAAAATAAACAAAAAAATACATAAAGTTATATAAAATGAAATAAAGCCAAATGAAGTCAAAAGAAGTAAATAAATATATTTAAATATAAATTCAAATAAATAAAATAGATATATCTTTAGTAAAATAAAAAAAATTGCAAATAAAATTAAAATAAAATAGAGTAGAATAAAACATAACTAAATTAAAGTAAATTTAAAAAATTTATAAAATAATGAAAAATTACAAAATTAAAAATAATTAAAAATTAAATAAAACTAAATTAAATTAATTTCATTAAATTAAATAAAAATAAAAAAATTAAATAAAATTCATTGAACAAAGTCAGGTAACCTTAAAATAAAATAAAAAAATAGAATTAAATGAAATTAAACTAAATTTTATTAAATTAAATAAAAGAAGTGAACAAATTAAAATAACTAAATTAAATAAAAATAAAGTAAAATTAAATAAAAAATAATTTAATAAAATAAAAACCGCAGCAAAATAAAATGAAAAAAGAGAAATAAAAGAGAATATCTAAAATTATATAAAACGAAAAAAATATATTTGAAAAAAAAAATTATTATTACACAAAAAAAATTACATAAAAAAAATTAGATAATAATTATTTTTTCATTAAAAAAAAAGTTAAAAATTAAAGTTTAAAAAATATAAAAAAGTAAAAATGTTATTAAAATAAAATAGAATAGAATAAAATGAAATATGTAAATTGAAAATAATTAATAGAAATAAAGAAACATTAAAATAAAAAAAAACATGTGATTAAATTAAATTAAAGAAATTAAAAAAACTAAATTAAATGAAAACTACAGTAAAATTACATAAAAAATAAATTAATAAAAAAATACTAAAATAAAATAAACTAAAATAAAAATACATAAAAAAATTAAATTTTTTTATTTAAATAAAATCAAAACTACCGTTAAATAAAATAAAGTGAAATAAAAAAGAATATCTAAAATTATATAAAATGAATTAAATATAAAAAAAATTATTGGTTTATTAAAAAATCTTAAAAAAGTAAAAATGTAATTGAAATTGAAAAAAAACGAATAAAAATGTAATTAAAATAAAATAGAATAGAA
Source organism: Anastrepha fraterculus (assembly GCA_037575425.1). Taxonomy (NCBI): domain Eukaryota; kingdom Metazoa; phylum Arthropoda; class Insecta; order Diptera; family Tephritidae; genus Anastrepha; species Anastrepha fraterculus. The sequence continues at coordinate 125,998 of JAYXIM010042225.1, read as the reverse complement.
TGAAATGAAATTAAATAAAATAATAAATAAAATTAAATAAGCCTAAAGTAAAAAGAGTAAAATCTATAATTACCTAAATATGAATTATAAAAAACAAAAAACATTAATATTAAAAGAAAACAAATGTGAGTGCAGTCGACTAATTTCCGCGCGTAAAAGTGTTGAAAAAAAAAACAGTAGTTAAAATATAAAAAGCTGCCTTATTTTGCACACACTGTTTAGATAGAAAACAACGAATAACGACAGATGAGAAAAAACATGACTCATACAGTTAGAAGATAATTAAAAAAAGAATTAACAATTTTTATATTTCGCCACAATCGAAGAATTATTAGACCAGAGAAATTGTGCCACGGAACCTGTCAATAACGCAAAATTTATTTTCAGCGCTTAGACCTAAAGTGGAAGAAAAGAAGTTCAAATCCTGACTTTCACAACAAAAATCTCAATTTTCCGACGTGGAAGCATACTCCCCAATGGGAATACATATGCAAGGTGCACTTATTAAAATCATTTTTTCTGTTGTATTGACTTTGAGAGCCTGTTAACCAACTATGCTTTATTACTACTGCGTAAAGATAAAAAAAAAACTGAAATTATAAAAGAGAGTAATAACAAAATGGGGAATAAGCAGTTAAAATCTAATGTAAAACTTTGTAAATACGTTTCTTAGTTGCATAGTACACACAAATTAAAAAACAAAAATAATAATTTAAATACAAAAGTGAAAAAATCTAAAAAATAAAACAAAAAGTAAACTACTTACATGTAAACATACCCCTACATATGCATATATTTACTGATATATTCAAATAATATACGAGTACATTAAATCATATTAGCGCTAAGTTTATTGTTAACACTTTGAGAAGAGAAAAAAACACACACCTAAACTAGTTAGCCAACAAGTCGAAGGTATCCGAAAAGTGCTGCCGCATTTGGGTATTCATACAAAACTAGAGAATGAAGTTTAACTTGAGTTTCTTAGCATACTTCGTAGTACGTAGCTCATAAGCCATACATACATACATATTTGCATGTAAAGTACATAAACACATTTTTAATAATTTTTAATTTATATGTAACTACAAACATTTACACACATAAACATAGTAATAATTTACGTAGTAATTTACGTTGTTGCAAAAGCAGAAAAGGAAATAAAAAAGTTACATACAAATACAAATATTTCAAAATACAATACGGTTAGTATTCTGTATTTATTTAACTTACAAGTTAGTCCTTAAGTTCATTTATTTCAAAACATAAAAAATAAAGATAACCACACAAAAAAATAATTTAAAAACAAACAAGTGAAGTGTTTTTTTCCTTGACTTTTTTTGTTAATTTATTGATTTTTTAAATTTTTTTTAATTCTATTTTTTTACTTTTTTTCTTTGCTTTTTTTAATTAAAAAAAAAGATTTGTTTTTATATTTTTTAAATTTTTTTTTATAAATTTTTTTTTATTTTTATTTTTTTATTATTTTTTTCGTTTTTTTTTGTTTGTTTAAAAATTAATAACAATTACCTGTGTTGAAATTGTGTGCATTGATATTAGGGTGACCGCATGAACCACGATTTATAAAGGCCGTTATTTAAATAAGGGTATATTCAGAAACACATTTTTCTAATAGCGGTCGCCCTTCGGCAGGCAATGGAAAACCTCCGAGTGTATTTCTGCCACCAAAAAGCTCCACATAAAAATATCTGCCGTTCGGAGTCGGCTTGAAACTGTGGGTCCCTCCATTTGTCCATCAAGGCGCACACGACAAATAGGAGGAGGAGCTCGGTCAAACACCCAAAAAGGGTGTTCGCGCCAATTATATATATATATGTATATATATTCAGAAACGCATTTTAGCACGCAACATACGTTTGCAGTATGAGCATAGCGTTCAAAAACTCAAATATGGCAGCACTGCAAATGCAACGCGTTCTTAAATGTCATTTCTGCTTAAAAAGTCGCGCAATATTTGCAGGAAAAATTATAAGACTGCCATTTAACGATGTCTGATGATCATTTTATTTCGCTTTTCTATTTACATATTGCTTTCTTTGTTTTGTTGAAAAGATAATGCGCAGCTCCTTTAGCAATATCAAAGCGATCAGAAAGCTGCCGGAAAGTGGCCCTGCTATTACATAACTTCCATAAATTACAATTTTTTTTTGGAAATTATTGTCATTTCTCTTTATTATGATAATATTGGTATGGCTCAATTACGTATGGAACAAAATATCGGTCAATGGCCGTCGTGGCCTCGGCGGCACACCTCCATCCAATGGTCCAAATTTTCGATGACGCTGAGGCATAATTGAGGTTCTATGCCGTTAATGTGCCGAATTATCTCATCCTTTAGCTCTTGAATTGTTGCTGGCTTATCGACGTACGCCTTTTCTTTCAAATAACCCCAAAGAAAGAAGTCCAACGGTGTCGTTGACGTTTAGGCGTGGTTCACATTCAACATCGGCCCTTGAAATTTAATCACGCTTTATAAACATTTTGCTAATGATTTCCCACAGCGACTGGTCCTTGCAGTTAACCAAAATGGAATTAGGGCGGCTTTTAAACACTTCATAAAATTATTTTATTTTAAACTGATTCAACTGGATATCGAAAACTTACCTCAAAAGTGGACCACTTCAATCGAAAATGAGAAAAAATATGTATATCCTCGGGAAATGATTTTATTGTTTCAAAAAAAGATTTGTTTTTCGGTATTTTTCGTTTTAATAATAAACTTCTTACAAAATATGTCCTTCTTTTAAGCTTTACGCGGTTTTTTTGTTCTTAAATTTAATAAAAAATTATCAGTTTTTGACTCACATGCATCGTCGGCTACTAAACTTAGTAATAATTCCATTTTACTGCAGAGCGCATTCTTACCTTCTGCTCAAATATGAACGAGACGTTATCAATAAAACGGTCCGCGGATGACATATGACAAAAATAAATTTTTTGTTTTTTGGTAGTTTTGTTTTTTCACATAGTTTGTTTTCTGTGCTACTGTAAACAAGTCAAGCTCGAGTGTGTTCTTCGAATTTAACGATGGAAATTCAAGTTGAACAAAGAATTTGTTTGAAATTTTGTTATTCCAACAAAATTTCGGCTTCAGACGCCTTAAAAATGTTGCAGACAGCCTATGGGGACTCTGCTCTATCGCGTGCACGTGTTTTCCAGTGGTACAAATCGTTCAATCGCCTCATGAACGTCGTCCAGCAACATCAGTAAACGACGAAAACATCGGAAAAGTAAAGGAAATTGTGCTTGAAAATCGCACAAATCGCAAAATCGGTTAAGGCTGAATATCACGTCTTGTTCGCGATTATTTGAACAAAAATAATGTTAATATCGTTCCGCAAGCACCGTATTCACCTGATATGGCTCCATGTGACTTTTTCCTGTTTCCCAAGCTCAAGTTGCCGCTCCGTGGAAAACATTTTGAGACAATTGAAGTCATAAAAGAGAATTCGAAGAACACACTCGAGCTTGACTTGTTTACAGTAGCACAGAAAACAAACAATGTGACATATCACGCTGAAATTTGCCATGTAAGCTTATAACAGTCCTACCAAAAAACAAAAAATTTATTTTTGCCATATGTCATCCGCGGACCGTTTTATTGATAACGTCTCGTTCATATTTGAGCAGAAGGTATATACAGCAAATTTATTTGCTGCCAACACTGCAATTACTGCGTATTAAATTGCGTTTCTCAATATACCCTAAATCACTAAAAATAGGCGCTAATAACTTAATTTCGTAAATATTTATTTGACTTCAAATACAAAGACATTTTATCCATTCTATCCATTTAAGCCTTTGGAGACGAAGCCGCTCGACGGGCGAGCGTCGCTGAGGACGAGAGGTATTGGAGTGCGCAGTAAAAAAAAAAAAAAAATATTGTAACGGAATCGAAACAAAATTAAATAAATTAAAACACCGGTTTGATTTTCTGCGAGACAAATAAACAATTTATTCTTAGCACTTATGCTGTTGAACTTCGAATGAAATACATCGCTAGCCTCAAAGCATATGCAGCCTCATATAGCTGTAATAAGTGGCGTGATATTTTTCTCTATGTACACTAAACCGGTTTTTAATACATAGATGCACATAAAGGTAAAGGATGTGGCGCGTGGTTACATGCACATAGAGGTAAAGGGTGTGGCGCGTGGTTACATGCACATAAAGGTAAAGGGTGTGACGCGTGGTTACTGTACATCCTCCCCTCCGCTGGAGGACTCCGGTCCTACTGAGATTGGAAGCAGGGCCAGTTTATGAATGGGTCGCATGTACTCTCCCTTTGATGTTTTCACCGTCACTACTCTGATCTTGTTATCTGCGCTGGGATGTAGTTTAATGACTTTTGCGAGCACCCACTGTGACTGCGGTACATTTGGCTCTCTGAGAATAACAATGTCTCCTAGTTTGAAATTCCGCTCATCTTTTCGCCATTTATGTCTTTGTTGTAAACTCGTGAGATACTCAGAGTGCCATCTATTCCAAAAACCCTGTGCCATATGTTTCACTTTGTCCCACTGCTTCAAGGGACTTGTATTTACAGCAGGATCGACAGGCGCCTCAGTTCTTGCGGTGAATGGATGAACGATTAAAAAATGAGCTGGAGTAAGTGCATCAATTTCCCCATCGTTACTGGGACACATCGGCCTGGAATTAAGAACTGCTTCAATTCGAGTGAGTAACGTATAAAATCGTTCATAAGTTAAAGCAGTCTGGCCAATTACGCGCTTTAGATGTGTTTTGACTGATTTGACGCCACTTTCCCAGAGACCACCGAAATGGGGTGAGGATGGTGGTATAAAATGCCAAGAAATATTATCGCACGCAAAATAATCAGCTATGTCGGAACTGTTATTCTGTTTGCTCACGATATATTGGATTTCGTCGAGGCTCCGCTTCGCTCCCAAAAAGTTAGTCGCATTATCTGACCATATCTCCATCGGTTTGCCACGGCGTGATATAAATCGATCTAAAGCGCCGATGTATGATTGGGTCGTCAAGTCTCCGACTAGCTCTAAATGAATAGCCTTTGTTATGAAGCAAACGAACAACGCAATGTAGCCCTTTACCCGTCGAGGTATCTTGCCAATCTCTACTTTAAGAAGAAATGGACCTGCATAATCACAACCCACTTTACTGAAAGCTCGCTGAAACCGTACTCGCTCCATGGGTAAGTCAGCCATCAATTGATGTTGCTTAGCTTTTCGTAACTTGAAGCAGGTAATACAATCATGCACAATACGTCGTGCGATGTTGCGTGCACCCAGAATCCAATACTGCTGCCTTATTATAAAAATCAAGTGATTGACGCCGACATGTAGATGCGTTAAGTGCATATATTTAACAATCATTTCGGTGACTATATGCTTCGCTGATAATATTACGGGATGTTTAATGCTGAATGTCGCTGATGAGTTCCCTATGCGACCTCCCACTCTGAGTACTCCAGCGCTGTCTAAAAATGGTGTGAGGCTTGAAAGCTTACTTTTACTTGCGACTGCTCTGTGATCTTTCAACGCAGAAATTTCAGCTGCAAACAACTCCTCTTGCACAGCACGAATTATAAAGTTAGTAGAATCTTGCAATTCATTGGAACTCATAAATGAGCTAAATTTTTGTTTCCGTAAGGAACCTATGAATCTCAAGCAATAGGCTGCGGCACGCACCAATCGAGACCAGATAGACATGTGTTGTAACAAGGAGCCAAGGACCACATGATGTTCTGTTGATATAAGAAAAAGTTTAGTAATACGTTGAATTTTATTCTTACGCTCTTCCAAGTTGCATTGAGGTATATTCAATAGCGAATGTGTTTGTGGCCAAAACTGTTTTGCCTTAACAAGCCAACTTGGACCGTTCCACCAGATAGTTAAGGATTTCAACTCTAAAGGCAAGACCCCTCGTGACCCAGGATCCGCTGGATTGTCTGCAGACCTAACATGATTCCACTGAGATCGTGTATAAGATGTTAAAATTTCAGATGTTATGTTTGCCACGTACACTGACCATCGCCTTGGGAAGGCTGAAAGCCAATGTAAAACAATTGAGGAGTCTGTCCACATATAGATATTAGTACTGTCGAACTCAAATGCCTTTTTAACTTCGTTCATTAGCCGGCAAAGAAGTACGGCGCCACATAGCTCAAGTCGTGGTAATGACACCGTTTTAAGGGGAGCTACGCGGCTTTTCGAAGCAACGAGCTGCGTGGAGATGCTACCATTGTAATCTGATCGACAATATACAACTGCTGCATATGCATTTTGCGACGCGTCGCAGAAACCGTGAAGTTCATTGTGACCAAGTTTAAATATCGCCCTTCTGGCAATTTTTAGTGTGTTCAGCAGTTCAAGTGTGCTCCTCAGATTAATCCAACGAGTAGCTATTTCAGCCGGTACCTCATCTGTCCATTCCAGTTTGACTAACCACAATTCTTGAAAAAGCATTTTAATCAGAACCGTTGTGGGGGTCAAAAACCCGAGGGGGTCGAATATACGAGCAGCATCAGACAATATTGATTGATTTGTTACCCTAGCTGTTGTAGAGGGTGATACGCAGAACTCAAATACATCGTTAGTTGGATTCCATTTCAATCCTAACAGCTTTAACGGTTTCGCGGGCTCAAATGACATTGGAGACATTCCGCGCATATTTTCTGGAAGCGATTGTATTAGTTCAAGGCAGTTGCTAGCTACTCCACTTTCGTAGGTTCATTCCAGCAGTTTTCAAAAGCGCTATTAATTCATTATGTATTTTAAAAAGTTCAGCTACAGTTTCTGCCCCAGTCATCACGTCATCCATATAAAAATCCTTTAAAATTACCTGTGACGCTAATGGGTAAGCGGTGATTGAGGTACGAGCAAGTTCAATTAAGACTCTTACTGCCAAGTAAGGTGCACATGTTGTGCCATACGTTACTGTCTTCAATCTGTAATGTTCGACTGGCTGATTAGGAGCGTTACGCCATAAAATACGTTGAAAATCTCTGTGGTAGTCATGCACCCAAATCATACGATACATTTTCTCTACATCACCAGACATAATAAATCGGTGTCTACGAAACGATGGTCCAGGAAGCAAAGCTTCATTAAGTGACGAATGATTACCCATGCTTGCAGACCCATCAAATACTACGCGAAGCTTTGTTGTTGTACTCTCGGATTTGATTACAGGGTGATGTGGTAAGTAGCAACATTCGGTTGATGGCTTTTTGATTTCGGCTTCCGGCACTCGCTCCATATGTTGCAATGCAAGATATTCTGCCATGAAGTCGATATATTGTTCTTTCAATTTGGAATTACCTGCAAGTCTTCTTTCTGTTGCATTTAGTCGCTTTAGTGCGAGTTCGGCGGACATGCCAAAGTTGTTCGATTTTGATTTGAATGGTAGCTCAACAATGAATTTACCACCATCAGTCCTCGTATGTGTATTTAAAAATGACTTCTCTGCTTTGTCCTCTTCCTCTGTATACGGTAGTGTACATTGAATTTCCTCTGTTTCCCAAAACTGTGAAAGTGCCTTATCGATATCGAAATTGTTGAAGAATACGCCTACGCTTCTTTTATTCACACGGCAAGTAAGGTCTCCGCCCACTATCCACCCAAGTGTTGTCGAGAATGCTTTCAAATTTGGGCTTTTGTCGTTGATCTTCTCACCCTTCAAAATTTCAAAGAATTTTTCGCTCCCTAAAAGAATATCAATGGGTGAAGGAATATAAAATGTCGGATCAGCCAGATCAAGTGATAGAAATGATGAGTATTGTGCTTTATCAAGACGCTGCACCGGGACGGATGAAGAAATTGTTGGCATAATCAGAGCTTCGACATTGAATGATTCACCATCCACCATGGAGGTTATATGAAGGGAGACCCAGCCATGGGAAACACCTGTAGCTATGTTGTTCAAGCCATGTATTGGTATTCTTGAGTGCTGACGACGTAAACCCAAACGCTGCACGCAATTTTCGGAGATTATTGTTTTTTCCGAGCCGCTGTCTAATAACATGCGACACTGCTGTTGTTCACCATAGCAATCAGTAACCTCGCACACCGCTGTGGGAAGGAGTGTGTTGATTTCTGGCAATGCGTTGAAGTTGACGGTCACCGCTTGCTCATCACGATCTCGTTGTAGTGATGCCTCAGTAGTGTCTTGATGAAGGAGACTATGATGACGTTTGCGACAGATGCGGCAAGAGAATTTAGAGCGGCAATTGGCTGATATGTGTCCCACTCTTAGGAAGTTGAAGCAAATACGTTTACTGGCCACAAAGTCCCGTTTTTCCTTAACATCCAATCTAGAAAACGCGCTGCACTGAGGTAACTCGTGAGTATCATTGCACTTCACACAAGGCATTGACCTGGTTACTGTTGTTTGATGAGCCTTCACTGAGACTATGCGTTGGCGAGTAGGTGATGTTGTTGTCAGAACAGCAGACTCCAAGGCGAGACATGTGGTATCTAGAAAACTAAGGAACTCATTAATGGTAGGAAAATCAATATTAGATTTATGTAATTTAGTCCACTCTCTAGTGGTAGCTGGATCAAGCTTGGATAGTAAAAGATGTATAAGCCAGATATCGCGTTTCTCTGCCTCCTCTCCTAAGGCGCGTAATCCACGCAAGACCTCATCTGCGCCATCGTATATCTTACGCAAATTAATCGACGATTGACTAGTAGTAGTTGCCAAATTTATAAATTTAGTAATATGAGTGTTAGCAATAACACCTAATTTGTTGTATCGAGAACATAGCTTACTCCAAGCCTCTGAGTAATTTTCGTTTGTTTCAGGAATATGCCCAACTAGTTCATATGCTGCTTCAGCCAAATAACTCTTTAACAGCTGGAACTTCTGACAGGCAGTGTACATTGTGTTATTGTGAACTGCGCTGACAAAAGAGTCATGGAATGCCTTCCATTCCGTAAGTTCACCACCAAATGCTTTTATTTTTAGCTTTGGCAAAAAACTTATGTTAGGACTAGACACTTGTCTTGCCAAATTTTGCAGGATGTCTGTTTGTGATGATAAAATACTCGTTACTGCAGCATCTTGACGAGTTGACTCAAATGTAGCTGATGTAGCTGCCGTTAATCGAGAGTTTTCCGCTATGTGTAACCGTAGTTTGCTTTTTATGCAGAGCATTCGCTCTTCAAATTCTTCCCAGTCTGCCTTGATCTCTACATGCATCCCTTCCTCGTCGTCGCTCTTCTCGATCATTACCCGAACAATGTCCTTGTATTCCACCCAAATCTCCTCCAGACGTTCCAAGCGACACTACCAATCTTCAATGGGTTGATCGATGCCATTGCTATTCACAAACGTGCAAATGCGTGTAACAGCTCCCTTCAGCAATGCACGTTTAGACCTAAGTTTTTGCATGTTGATTTACTGCAATTTAACCCGAACAGCGTGCGTTTTGCAGAACATATACTAAGAAACCCGTAAAAAAACTCTTAAGTTTTTATTATCTCGCGTCTGATCCGGCTCGAAGGACCAAAATTATGTAACGGAATCGAAACAAAATTAAATAAATTAAAACACCGGTTTGATTTTCTGCGAGACAAATAAACAATTTATTCTTAGCACTTATGCTGTTGAACTTCGAATGAAATACATCGCTAGCCTCAAAGCATATGCAGCCTCATATAGCTGTAATAAGTGGCGAGATATTTTTCTCTATGTACACTAAACCGGTTTTTAATACATAGATGCACATAAAGGTAAAGGATGTGGCGCGTGGTTACATGCACATAGAGGTAAAGGGTGTGGCGCGTGGTTACATGCACATAAAGGTAAAGGGTGTGACGCGTGGTTACTGTACAAATATGTTGAATGTTATAAAAACTAAGGTTTTATTTAACACAAGAAAACTTTTTCATAAAATCAAAAAATGATTATAAACAAACTGCTATCACTGCTAATGTTGAAATGCCTGAGTGTATTCCTTATTGCACGGATTTCTCTTCCACTTCACGAAGTAATGCCGTCATCTTTCGACTTATCAGATTCAAAGTAATATTAGTCAGAACTGTCACTATCTAACGTATCATCTCTAGATCGCGCTTAGCAATCGTGTGTAGGATAAAATTTATAAAAAGCATGCTGGTTCCTCTGACAGTGACACTGAGAGACTGAATCGAAGAACTGAAATTCGTTCTGACTCTACCGTCGGCTCACTTCGTAAGTTTACATTATAAGGAAGATAAGAATTCATCGCTAATTGCCCGTAATGTCTTTGAATGGAAACGTGACTCTTTTACTATACCTATGCGTTTCTTATCGCTCAGAACGACAGACGTCGCGAGCCTCGCAGCTACGAGCTAATTTGGGCGGCTATATGCTGACACGCGTCTGGAACAGTAAAACGGTTTGGGCGGCACAAAAAAATTCCACACTAATGCAAAATACAAAGACAACAACTTTCTTAATGTTTCTTTACAATTGCATTAAGCCCACTTTCAGCAAGGATGAAATATAATATTTACCAGGTTTGCTCTTTAAGGCCGGCGGGCCAATTAGATGCCCTAAATTCAGTAGTTTTCGCGAAGCGTTGTTGGATGAGAAAAAAAACAATTAGCCAAATGAAGTTTTGGGGATAGTTTAATATATATTTGAACTAAAAAAAACAATTTGTACAATCTCCAACAATATATTGTATGCCGAGTTATCAATAGATTCCCAGAGCGCCTTGCCACTGAAGTATCCAACTTGTGTACAAGATACAACTTGCAATTTTCATCTCAAAACAAAAAAAAAAAAAGATTATTAATTTTGATGTAATTATCTTCGATGTGAACTAAGAAAATTGGGAGAAACACGTAAAATTCGAATTTTTGGGGAAGGTAGAAAAAAAAAGTGGTTTTTCAAGGAAAAAAAAACTCTTCAACTGGGTAAAAAACTCGCTTAAAAAAAGTTTTTGGATGTTTTTTTTAGTTCACATAGAAGAGAAAACAATACTGAAGATAACGCAGTTTGAATGAAGTGGATAGCTCGTTTAGTTTTTTTGCAATCGTGTACACAAATTAGGTAAAATCGTGAAAATGAAAAGCCGAGAAAACGCGCTTCAAAGTTTCAAAGTAAGCGCACGGTTGCTCGACGCCGCACTACGCTCGGCTCTGTAGCTCTGCAAATACTTGGAATTTAACTCTGAAAATTTGTGTCTCATGTTCTTGAATATCTAAGCTATTGATTTCAGGAAAAAAAAAAAAATCGATTTTTTTGACCTTGTAATTGGCCCGCCGGCCTTAACTATAGTGAAAAAGAAAATTGTGAGGGGAACTTTGGTTGCCACGTCACTTGGGGATTCGGCAGCCGAATTCTGCATAATCATTTCACATGTATTCATACACTCTTCCAATCAGTCGTTGTTCAGATGGCAACGAAGTGTCATTGGTTGATTTTTTTCGCATGCCAATCAACCTCAGCAACATCAGCCCATCAGTTGATTCGGTCAATTTCGCTGAGAGCCGAATAACGGTCTGCTAAATAACATGCCTCTAAAATTTTTTTCATCATGCACTTTCAGTATAATCTGGAGGGTTCACTCTGTCAGTCAATACGCAAAGGAATGTGATTCGAAAACTAAATGCATTGCGGCAAACATTTGAAACTCTCTAATGTTTTCGCATCTCATCTCTATCTCTTTCGCGATCGCGTTCGGGTTATGGCCCTCTACTTTTTTTACTTTTATTTTTGATTTTTTTTTAATTGGTCTTACTGACTGAAGAGTTAAAGAAGTAAAGATTACTTCATTCTTTATTTATTCTTTACTTTGTTTACAGTAAAAATATTGAATCAGTTGCAAAAATACTTATTTATATACAAAATGTAATCTCTGGTTTCATGGGGGGATTTTCAGAATGAGGAGAGAATAATCATATAATTTAACTTGAACGGTCGTTGGGTTTGTTCCATGATTCAATTATTAAAGGTTTGCTCACTAGTGACATTCGATTTTTGACACTCCCTTACAAAAAGTTGTATTTAAGAAGGTGAATAAAGCGGAAAATGTTAAATCCTTTTTGGTAAAAATGGTAGCAAAAAAGTAGTTTCTTACTTAAATGGAAAGAAACTGCGAACGATTTAAAAAATAAATTTTAATTAATATTTGAAAGTAAATAATGGTACAAATAGAATTTATTAGCGGAAATTGCCAAGTCTAATAGTAAAACAAGAAATTATTATATTTCGCTTAATCCAAGATTTTATTTTGTGAATTAGTTTTTAAATTTAAAACGGAGTATCAGAATTTGAGATTAGCTCAGATATCTCAGACATAATCAATGGAACTAATATTACTTGGGCTATAGGAAATTTTAAGCCGTATAAATCGCCAGGCCCTGATGGGATAATACCGGCACAACTTCAGCAGCCTCCGGCTCATATCACAAGGTGGTTAGTAACCATTTTTAAAAGTACTCTTCAGTTAAATCACATTCCCTCAGCATGGAGGGAGGTTAAGGTCATCTTTATCCCGAAGGCAGGTAGAAGCTCGCATACCAAACCTAAGGACTTTAGACCGATTAGTCTATCATCTTTTCTACTGAAAACATTAGAAAAGCTGATTGACTCGGTTATCAGGAACAGCATACCCCAATCACGTATGTCCAAATCGCAACATGCCTACTGTAAAGGAAAATCTACAGAGACGGCCCTAAACTCACTGGTCACATCAATTGAAAGCTCATTTGAAGTTAAAGATTATTCACTGGCAGCCTTTTTAGATATCGAAAGAGCTTTTAACAATATTCTGCCTAGGGTCATAACGAACACGCTGTCAGACCTGCGCATTTCCGGAACCTTTGTGAATTTCATTGAGCAGTTGCTTACGAGCAGGTTCGTGAATTCGACGTTGGGCTCTTCGGTGATGCGCAGATCTGTCTGTAGAGGTACTCCTCAAGGCGGGGTACTTTCTCCTCTTCTGTGGAATCTAGCAATGAACAAGTTGTTGTTGGATCTGGAGGAGAGGAGAATTAAGGTTGTGGCCTACGCGGACGATGTAGCTATATTAATAAGGGGGAAGTTTCCAGACACCCTCTGCAGTCTAATGCATAGAACCTTAAAATATGTGGATACTTGGGCCAAAACATGTGGTTTGAGCCTGAATGCGGCCAAAACGGAACTAGTGTTGTTTACAAGGAAATATAAAATTCCCAACTGTCGGCCTCTGACACTCAACGGAACTCTTTTGCTGGTCGGTGAAAAGGCCAGGTACTTAGGTTTAACCTTTGACAGGAAACTTTCAAGGAAGCTGAATGTTCAGGAAAGAATAAAGAAACTGCTACGGCGCTTTATTCCTGTAAGAGAACTGTAGGCTTAAAATGGGGATTAGCCCCCAAAATAGTTCACTGGCTATATACGGCCATTGTCAGACCAATTATGACCTACGGAGTCCTGGTCTGGTGGCCATCCCTTGATAAGAAAACTTCCATTAAGCAACTAGATAGCATTCAGAGGGCGGCAAGCCTCAGTATTACTGGGGCGCTCAAAACAACGCCAACTTCGGCTCTAAGCGTTATGTTGCATCTACTACCAATTGACCTATATTGTAGACAACTGGCCGCCAAAGCGGCTCTAAGATTGAGGGAATCATCGATGCTCAAGACAAACAAATGGGGACACTCGCGCATACTTGGGATGTTTCCAGGTATTCCTAATACCACCGACTTTTGTGACTCGGTGAATACATACCTAGACAGGCCTTATACAGTCCATTTTCCATCCAGAGAGGACTGGGTGAATGGGTTAACAGACAACGAAAACGGGGTTAGTATATATACGGGAGGTGGTGTATATTCGGAAACTATTTTCGCCAATTTATCCTTTCGCTTACCTGATCATTGTAGCGTATTCTAGGCCGAAATCCTGGCAATCTCAGAAAGCCTTTTAATGCTAAATAAAAGCGTAGTCACTGTTAGAGATATCTTCATTTATTCCGATAGTCAGGCAGCTCTGAAATCGCTTCTATCAAGCAAACACTCGTCTAAGACAGTAAAGGAGTGTTACAAATTATTAACAACACTTGCACAGTACTTTTCTATTAATCTACTCTGGGTGCCGGGACACAGTAACATTATAGGTAACTGTAAGGCAGATGAGTTAGCTAGATTAGGCTCCTCGCTCCAAATTAGTCAGGACAGGCTTGACATACCTATGCCCTTGGCAACATGTAAATTTTTGATAGACAGATACACCATTAGTGCTGCTAACTCCAACTGGAGGCAGTTAAACACCTGCGCTATAAGTAGGCTAGCGTGGCCCGAATGGAACATGGGTCGCACTAAGAGTCTACTTAAGTTAGGCAGGAGGGATCTAAGGATTGTAGTAGGTGTCCTATCTGGGCACTGTCTAATAGGAAGACATGCCAGTAGATTAGGGGCACCATCTAATGACTACTGTAGAAGCTGTCAAGATATAGAGGAGGTAGAGACAATCGAACACCTACTATGCGGGTGCATGGCTCTGTGTAGTAGGCGGTGGAGATTGCTCGGTTTCCCTTTTCTGGACAGCATTGCAGAGGTTGCAAATCTCAAACTATCTAGTATAGCTAGCTTTTTAAAGGCCACACAATGGTTTAGAGAGGACCAAGTTGAGTAGGATAGGACAGTTCCGGTGGTATCACAAGGGGCCTCTAACTGGCCTAGGTGCGTCGTAGGACAGCCACTTCACCTAACCTAACCTAACCCTAAAACGGACCGCGAAGTTGCGAAGTTTCGCCAATACGAATCTATTTTGTTAAAAGTAAATATATAATTGGCACGTACAATTATGCAAGGTGTTTGGCCGTGATCCTTCTCCTATTTGTAGCGCGCGTTTGATGTTATTCCAGAAATGGAAGGACCTACAGTTTTATGTGGAGTTTTTTCATGCTGGTGCTGTGCTTTGCTTAGCCTCCTCTGGACACTTCATCCATCCATGGGAAGGTGGGCTCATTGGAAATAAGTTCCGTCAATCCCAACTTTTTTATAATGAGGTCTGAAATCTTATCGATCGCGTCGGGACTATCCAATTATTCTCCCTGCAACACTTTGGGAAACGCTAGCTGTTTGCAAAACATGAATTCCGTCTAAATCACCACATCATAAGAAATAAAGGTTTGCAAATTCTCTATCAATTACTCTATCATGTCTATCTCTATCATATTACCATAGTCCTGAACATACCGATGAAAGCTCTTTAGCGAGTTGTTGCTAATAACCAGACCATATTGAAAATGAATTTTTTTCCTACAAATTTTACTTTACTTACTCAAAATTTCTAGAGCTAGCAACCCAGTGTCTTGCTAAGGGAGCCGATTTGTCAAGAGAGAACGAGAAAGCTGCTTACTGAGCAAACCTTTTATCATTGAATCATGAGTTTGTTCATTATGTTTCAGTGATAAAAGGTGAGTTCAAATGTTGATGTCTCTTTCTGTTGGAGAAGCCTTGTAGATCCCCTATGCTGCTGAAAGGAGTAATTTGGAGAAAGAAAAGATAAGAAATTTTTATTTTTATTTTTATTTGTTGCCTTTACTTTTCAATAATAGGAAGAAACGTACAAATGGCGCAGCCGTTTGACAGCTACAATCGAATAACACAGTGATATGAAATTAGAAAAATTTGAATTTTTTTGCGAATGTCGTATTGTAACGGGTGATTTTTTAGCTATTATCTTTTTAAACAGTTGGTTTAAACAGCTGCCGCACGTTTCGTGTTTTGTTTCACTGTTAAACATCTTCAGTTTGGTCTATAATTTAACCATGGATCGTCTTACAAACGAACAACGCTTGCAAATCATTGAATTTTATTATAAAAATGCGTGTTCTGTTAAGAAAGTTTATCGCGCGCTTCTTCCATTTTATGGTCAGTTTAATCGGCTATTCGAGCTATTGTGACTAAATTTAGAACCAAATTTGCATTATTGGACATCAAACCACCAACACGCTTACGTAAAGTGCGAACTGAAGAAAATATCGATACTGAAGCTGTATCGGCCAGTGTTAATGATGACCATCAATTATCGATTCGTCGCCGTTCGCAGCAATTGGGCCTCTGTTACTCAACAACTTGGAAAATTTTACGAAAGGATTTAGGTGTGAAGCCTTTCAAAATACTGCTGGTGCAAGAATTGAAGCCGAACGACCTACCGCAACGCAGACTTTTTGGTGAATGGGCTCTTGGAAAGTTGGCCGAAGATTCACTTTTTTATTGAAAAATTGTGTTCAACGACGAAGCTCATTTTTGGATCAATGGGTTCGTAAATAAGCAGAATTGTCAATTTTGGAGTGAAGATCAGCAAGAAGAATTGCAAGAGCTACGAATGAATCCAGAAAAGGTCACAGTTTGGTGCGGTTTGTGGGCTGGAGGTATCATTGGACCGTACTTCTTCAAAGATGCTGCGAATCGTAACGTAACTGTGAATGGTGAGCGCTACCGTGAAATGATATCCAACTTTTTTTTGCCCAAAATGCAAGAGCTTGACTTGCCATGGCACACAGCACGCGTAACAATGGACTTGTTGAGAGGCGAGTTCGGTGAACATTCTATTTCACGTTCGGGACCTGTCAGTTGGCCACCCAGATCGTGCGATACAACGCCTTTAGATTATTTTTTGTGGGGCTATGTTAAAGCCCATGTCTATTCATGCTTCAATTAACGCATTGGAAGACAACATTAAAGCTTTTATATGTGAGATACCGGACAAAACATTGGAAAGAGTATGCTAAATTTGGACTAAGCGGATGGACCATTTGAAGCGCAGCCGAGGTCAACATTTGCATAAAATAATCTTCAAACAGCAAATTATATGGGCTGTACTATCGATTTAAATAAAAATTTCATGCATTTTTCTGAATTTTACGTGTGTTTTTTTGAAAAACTTTCCTATAGCTCTTAAAAAATCACCCTTTATTTGCATCGCTTTATAAAGTACGGATCCTGAAATGAATAGTTATATATATTTGCATATATATTAATTCCTATTGTCACGCGGGGGAGCATAAGGTGAAATGAGCATGTTAGCATCTCAAAGTTATGCTCTTCCAGTTGTCACCTAATTAGTGACTTATCACTGCAGATTTACAGAAGTTATGCTCGAACAACCACTGAGACTTGATAACCTCCCGCCATTGTGAATAAATGATTTGGCGAAGTGCCAGGCAAACATAAGACCTTCCACACAACCGCACATCCACAAACAAAGTCTTCGGCAATGCATATTCGCGACAGTGTGCACGACTTCTTTTTTCTTTAAATTTTTTTAGTAACAAAGATAATTTGAACAAAATGAATTTTCTCTAGCACTCGACATCTTTACGTTTTGTATTTTGGCGTTTAAAATGCACTTCAAGTGGGAATTGATAGAAGAACATCATAGTCGGTGTAAGGAATTGTATGACGTTACGTGTGTGGAATGTCTAAAACAAGAGAACAGCTGCAAATTTGCCGGAAGTCGGAAGCGGCAGAAAAATCGTTGCATACTTAGTGGCGCAATTGATATAAAGGTGATGATTACTTTTTTACGCTCAGTTGCAGATAGTTCGGCAAATTTACACCGATTTGGATAATTCAGGTGTCATATGAGAGGTCCTAACTCACAGTGTTGCTCAATAGGCAAATATTTTGATATGGATAACGGCTAGAGATAAGACACTTTATGAGTATTTAAGAGGTTACACACGTCCAGAATTTTCAAAAAATCGATTTTTTTACAGACTACTCGTATTATTCTTTATAGTATTTCTGTGGAAGTCGATTGTAAAAATTCCTCGTAGGTACAAAGTTATACAAAATGTAACTGCCCGACGAGATGCGCACAAGTAGCTGTACTTCGCTTGAGGCAGCTGGCCGTTACTCATACAGTTTTTAATATTTTTGATGCGGTTGTTTTTAAATATTCGAAAGTGTTTTCTCTATAGTTTCTAGAGAAGAATTTTTGATAATTTTATTAAAAAATTTTATAATCATAATTAAAGTGTGACATTTATGACGTAAAACGCATACTTTTTTTAAAATGCCGTAAATCGCAAAATTTTTCGAAATGGAAAAATTTATTTTACACATTTTTTTTACATTTTATAGATCCATCAACATTTCAAAGAGAAATGATGCAGACCGTGGAGCAACTTTTTTTCATTGTACTTTGGGTCACATGATTTTTTACATACTAATTTTTGTAAAGAAAAATTAAAATATATTTTTTTATAAAGTTTAAGTTCTAGCATACATAATGTATACATTTCTTTATATTTATTTCTATTGTTATCCCTTCTAAAAACAGTTCTTCTTTTAGCTCATTTTAGACCCCGCTGGACGCATGTAACCCCTTAAATCGCTTACAACTTCTTCAGAATTTAATCGGTTCCATTGGTTTTGGTGCCAAATGAAAGTTTTTAGCGATAGCTCATCATCTCGTTACTGACAACACAATTGCGTAACTCACGCCTATTTTGTTTAAAACCGTTTTCATATTTGATTAAAAAAAAATGCAATCCCTAGAACAAATTCTTGATTAAAAACGGCACTACGCCAACAAAATTTTTGAAGAAATGCCATCAATTCTTGAAATTTCTATACCTTCATAAGCCATATAAAGGTGGAAAAGAGACCTGTGAAAAGAATATCCGCCCAGGTCGCGTAGGCACCTTAGTGAGCGAAGAAAATGTCCAAATGTTCGAAAAATGCAATCGATCGAAGATTGTAGAAAAGTTGCAGGTTGTCCGGTGACAGAATTAGGTGTTAACTTTAAAGTTTATCCTAAAACGCTGAGCGTATGAACGAGGAAGAGTCCGCGTTTGCTTCTTTATTCGTGTGGGTTATTTAGTCACGATGTCGAAGATTCGCCTTACAAGATTCACCTTTTTACTTGATACCCCAGTGAAGATTCGGTTCGTTCATGGATGCGAAGGGACAACAATTTCGGTGGCAAACAGCCCACGGCCAGGGCCCAACCGGACATCGAGAACAAATGAAAATATTGAACTTGTCGCTACAAGTTTGTTGACGAGAATTCAGTCTATGTACAAGAGGGTGGTTGCCCTGGGACTTCCGTAAACTATTCTGAACAAAATATTGAGGAAGGGTCTTAGGCTTCACTTCTTCAAAAATCAAATCGTGCGAGCCTAACGAACGCAATTTGCGTAAAAATTTGTACGAGACAATATTCTAGCGATTTCGTATGGTAAACTTACGGTATTTTGGAGTGAAGAAGCCCATTTAAATGAAAGTGTAAATAAGCAAATTTGCCAAACGGTTCCAACTCGTTTCACATGCCCCCTATGCTGCAGACTTGGCTTCTTCGGATGCCTCGGACTACTATTTGCTCTCCAATTTGAAGAAATGGCTGGCGAGAAAAAATTTTATTCAAACGAGTAGGTGACTGCAGAAACAAATGGCTATTTTTCAGACTTGGGCAAATCCTATTATTCGGAAGGGATCAACAAACTAGAACAGCATTGGACGAAGTGTATAAGCCTAAAAGGAGACTATGAGCCAATTTACACGCTGACTTTCACCCTGGATATTTCGCCATATTCTTTGAAAGATGTATTCGAAAATCTTTCTGTTTTACACTAGAATTTTTTGGTTGCGGCTTTCCTTGCGTGTTTTTGACATTTCAGCGGACAGTTTTCTATGGACATTCATTCTTGATATTTTCTTAAAAGTAGCTCAGCCAATTCTTTTGTCTGCATTTTCGAAGCGAAGTGCGAGCCCAAAGTGCATGTGAATAAAAATACGAAAATGTGAATACAAAGAAAGCGAAATGGTAAAAATGTCCTTCGATTTCGCTGACCGTGCGTGCATGCCTACCCCTTTGATTTTTTATACTTTTTGCCACTAAGATTTACACGAATGACTTTCGACCCATGGGTGGACTTTGAACATTTGGAATGCTTTACGCACAATGTCAATTTTTTCATCATCCTCCTCCTCACCTTGGATGGAAAGTCATCGTGTAAATAGGCTCTATGTCGAAAACTAAAAAAAGGTTTACCCCAAACAATAACATAGTTTTTATTATTCCACCGACTTTTCATACGGTTCTCATAGGCTGCGATTGCAGTTGTTGAAATGCATTGAATTTGCGCACAGGTTCATGGACCGTTTTTTATCCCCGCTTTGTTTTATCGATCGCAAACGAGAATGCCGAAACTTTTCATTTCGATGCGCATTCCCTTGAAAGGTATCCCCATACCAGAATGGAAAACAGAAAATCATATTTATTGATCATTATTAGGTGAACGTTATTAGGTGACGCCCTAGAGATCCTAGAGGATCTCATAAATTCTATGACAAATTTTACAATGCATACGGCGAGAACAAATTCGCAGAAAAAAAGTTTCGTTTGCTTTTGTTCATTAATTGTAGGCAGTTTCGTGGCAAATTTCGCTTGTTAGCAATGGAATGGAGAGAGCTAAGGGAAATCGCATTGCAGTGATTGCATTACAGAAGTGGGGTAAAAGTGCAAGTGAGATTTGTTTACCGCACGATCAATCGTTTTTCCCAAACGTCTGAAGTGACAGACAGAAAAAGAAGTGGTCGTACTTGCGTGATTCGAACCAGAGCAGCCATAAAAGCCGTTCGAGAAAGAATTCGCAGAAATCCCCTTAGAAAGCAGAAAATCATGTCCAGGGAAATGAATGTATCGATCCATGTCAAGACTATTTGGGGATGATCTCCACATGAAAGCTTGCCGTCGCTCAACAGATCAACTTTTGATAACGCGGTCAACGGCCATGAAAATATTATTTTTACAGATGAGAAAATGCTCACTGTTGAAGAAGTTTTTAATAAGCAAAATGACAAATTCTATGCTCAAAACTTCTAAGGACGCAAAAAATGTTGTTCCAAGAGTTCAGCATGACCTCCATTCAGCCTCCGTAATGGTTTGGGTGGTGTCTTGTAAAAGCAATACATCTCTTTATTTCTGCGAAAAAGGGGTTCAGACCAGGGCAAAAGTGTACCAGGATCTTCCAGCAAGATTCCGCTCCAGCCCATTAGGCAAAAACCACTCAAGATTGGCTAAAAAACAACAATCCTGGGTTCATAGCCGTAGATGATTGGCCGTCTGGAAGTCCAGATCTGAATCCATTAAACTATAGTTTTTGGTCGAAATTGCAGAAAATGATCTATCGAAGACCTCCAGAAATTTGAAGAGTCTCAAACAATCTTTGTTTCGAGCAGCGACGTCAATATCCACGCGAACTGTGCGTGCTGCTGTAGGTGAGTGGGCCCAATCGTTTGGAGGCTTGTGTAAAAGCAAATGGTGACCATTTAAAATAAATTTCACAGTACACCAAATCCTGGAGAAAACCCATGAAAAACAACTCGACACGCACCACCTTTTCGTCGATTTCAAAGCCGGCTTTGATAGCTCGGATGGAAATCACCTTTATGCCGCTATGTCTGAGTTTGGTATCCCCGCAAAACTAATACAGCTGTGTAAGATGACGTTGCGCGCTTCTACAAGCGCCGTCAGAATTGGAAGTAACCTCTCCGAGCCGTTCGATACCAAGCGAGGTTTCAGACAAGGCGATTCTCTATCTCGTAACTTTTTCAACCTATTGCTGGAAAAAATCCTTAGCGCTGCCGAGCTGAACTGCACTGATACTATCTTTCATAAGAGTACCATGCTACTAGCATATGCTGACGACATCGATATTATCGGCAGAGCCAACCGCGCTGTATGCTCGGCATACTCCAGTTCAAAGAGTGAGGCGAGTAATGTGGGTCTTGCGGTGAATGAGGGTAAAACAAAGTACCTGCTGTCAACACACAGGGACTTTTCGCGCCTTGGACAATATGTCAGTGTTGACAACCAACAATTCGAAGTTGTGAAGGACTTTGTTTACCTTGGGTCCAGTATTAATAACAGAAATGACGTCAGTCTGGGGATCAAACGGAGAATAACTCTTGCCAACAGGTGATACTTTGGGCTCAGTAGGCAACTGAGAAGTAGAGCTCTCTCTCGAAGTACTAAACTGGCACTCTACAAAACGATCATCATTCCCGTCCTAATATAATATATGGCGCAGAAGCATGGGTGGTGTCAACAGCGGATGAGGGATTGAGAAATTGAAAATTTAAATTTGTAAAGGTCGAGCCAAGGAGCATCAGGAGTTTTGGTGGCTCCTAAAACCCTCAGGCTTAAAAGCGCATTGCATTTAAAGCTCTGGAAAGGGGGTAGATAGTCAAGGAGGGAAGGAGAAAAGTATCAGAGAAAGAGATAAGAAAGAATAGAGGCAGAGATAGAGATAGTTAGTCCTGTGAGAATTTTCCAGATTCTTTGGCAAATCTGTAAATATCCTCCAGTTTTAGAGAACGAATATTACTCATTCTCACGACATCGGAACCCAAAACTCGTAGCCGTGCTCTAGCAAAGGCAGGACACTCACAGAGAAAGTGTTCAGTGCTATCCGCCTCTTCCAAGCATGACAGGCACATTGGGTCCTCAATGATTCCAATGGTGGTCATATGCTGGCCCCATGGGTTGCGTCCTGTAATGATACCGACCATCAACCGAACGTCTTTCCTTCTAAGTTTTAGTAGAAACTTTGACAGTTTTCTGTTCGGACTTGTCACAAAACACTTTGCAGTTCTGCGGCGTTCTAGACTGGATCATCGCTCTTTATGTAAATTGTAAACATAATCGCTGATCGAATTTATGATTCCTCCGGAATTGATTCCGATTATTGGCTCTAGCCCTTGTGGGGAAACCGCTGATCCACGGTTGGCCAATTCATCGGTAATTTCGTTTCCTTTAGCACCGGAGTGTCCTGGAATACATTTAAGTACAAGCCTGTTTTGCATTGCGACAGAATTGAGCTTCTTCTTACATTCTTGACCAATCTTTGAGGTTTGCTTCGCGTTCTCCAGGGCCTTCAGTTCAGCCCTCCAATCTGTTTCCCGCTCCATCTCCTCTCGATTATCCATTCAGCTACTTTCAGGATGGCAAAAAGGAAACAGTTGCCATTGGGAGCCTTCGAGAGAAAATTTTTACGTAAGATCTTTGTCCCCCTTCGCGTTAGTGAGGAGTACCGCGTACGGTGGAACAGCGAGTTGTATGAGCTATATAAGGACATGGACATAGTTGAGCGTGTAAAAATACAGTGGCTACGCTGGCTTGGCCATGTCGCCCGTATGAAAGCGGACGCTCCAGCAAGGCGAATTTACGACACGGTACCAAAAAAAGGAAGGTGTGAAAGAGGAAGACCACATCTCCGTTGGAAAGACCAAGTTCTGCAGGACCTGTCTTCACTCGAGATTTCCAACTGGCACCAACGAGCGCAGGATAGAAAAAGCTGGCGCGCCATTTTGGATTCGTCCAAAACCGACACTCGGTTGTAGCGCCACATAAGCAAGTAAGTAAGACCATTTAAAATGAAAATATTTTTTTTTAATATTTATGTGATTAAATAAAACTTCTTCTTCTTAATTGGCGCCATCTTTATTCGCTGCGCTATGTCTCTATGTCTATGCTCTATGTCGTCGTAAAGCTCATACAGCTCATCGTTCCATCGTCTGCGATATTCGCTGATGCCAACGTGCAAAGGTCCAAAAATCTTACGCAGAATCTTTCTCTCGAACACTCCAAGCGTCGCTTCATCGGATTTTGTCATCGTCGAAGCTTCTGCGCCATACATTAGCACGGGCATGATGAGAGTCTTGTAGAGTGTTAGTTTTGTTCGTCGAGAGAGAACTTTACTGCTCAGTTGCCTACTTAGTCCAAAGTAGCACTTGTTGGCAAGAGAGATTCTACGTAGGATTTCAAGGCTGACATTGTTATCGGTGTTAATGCTGGTTCCTAAATAAACGAAGTTTTTTACAACATCGAAATTATAACTGTCAACAGTGACGTGGGTGCCGAAACGCGAGTGCGCCGACTGTTTGTTTGAAGACAGGAAGTACTTCGTTTTGTCCTCGTTCACCACCAGACCCATTCGCTTTGCCTCCTTATCCAGTTTGAAGAAGGCAGAACTAACAGCGCGGTTGCTAAGGCCGATGATGTCAATATCATCGGCATACGCCAGCAATTGTACGCTCTTATAAAATATTGTGCCTGAGCGATTAAGTTCTGCGGCTCGTACGATGCTCTCCAACATCAGGTTAAAGAAGTCACACGACAGTGAGTCACCCTGTCTGAAACTCGTTTGATATCAAACGGCTTGGAGTGGTCCTTCCCGATTCTGACGGCGCTGCTGGTGTTGAGCAACGTCATCTTGCAAAGCCGTATTCGTTTTGTGGGGATACCAAATTCAGACATCGGTTAAATAAAACTAACTTCATTGAAAAAAAATATAATAATTTTATATCTCTAACGGACTTCATTTGTAACAGAACTGAACTTATGGCAGGTCTAACTATATTAGCTGCCTTAGGCCGTGAACTTTTCAGCTGGCCTCGTACGTCTGGCACAAAATTCATAGCCAAACGGTGCATGGAACACCAGGAAATGATTTCACTGCCATATTTTTATTTTTCATAAACAATTTGATGATGATCGCAAGTACATAAAATTTTCTCACCATAACAATTCTCATCCACCAGCCACCTGTCGCTGCGGAATGGCCGAGGCAAATATCGAAATAAACCAGAACACAAGTTTTTGGATCATTTTATTATGTAAAACCTAGCTAACGAGCGTTATATTTTATATATTCCGAATAAATTTAATTAATATCATTTTAATACACACATTTTGTAAAACAACAAAACCATCAAAATCGATCCATAACTTTTTGTGTATTATTGCAGATGTCTGCCTCTGTTTCCCTCATCTACGAGGAGGAGTATTTCAAATTTTTTTCAGTTGCACGATGTGTGTGTATGTAAGCATGTATGTGCGTACGTGTATGTATGTAGGTACTTGTAGGTGTAACAAAAATTAATCTCCAGTCATCATCTCCATGAATTCTGCAAAACAAATTAGTATGAAGAAAACAAATATTTGATTAATCGACAACAACAAAAACTAACATAGAACAAAAACAACAACAATCAAAAAAGTAATAATAAACACATTAGCACTAAGACATCAAAATTGGCAACAGCTGCAAATACTTGTAGCTAGAAAATTCCACTTTCCGTAGATACTTGAATGATTAGCCAATAAATATTTAATTATCTTTCGAGAATTTCCATATGCCGACCAATTTATTAACTACATAAAATGCGTTTAACGACTTGACGACTCACCATCGAAATCTACAGTGCCCGAGCCGTCTGTGTCGATTTCCGCAATAATACCATCCAAATCACTTGAGGAGAGTTTATCATCTAAAGCCGCGAGAATTTCCTTCAATGTGGATGTGGTGATGTAACCGTTGCCCTCACGATCGTACAAGCGGAAGGCTTCTTTCAATTCCTTTTGTATGGCTTCGGTATCCTCCTCTTCGAGGAAATGCGCCGCAATATTGCAGAATCCATCGAAGTTAACTTTGCCAGTGTCCTCGGGATCGTTTTCATCGACCAGATCTTGTAATTCGCTCTCCTCGAACATTTGACCCATACTATTGAGGATAGTTTTGAGGCGGAGTGTTTCAATGAAACCGGTTTTTTGGGTGTCGAACATTTGGAATGCCTTACGCATGATGTTCATATTCTCATCATCCTCCTACGAATAAAGAAAGTGAGCGGGTGAAAAAAATTTGTTGAAGAAAATTTGTAAATATTCACATGAAAAGAAATTTTTGTTTTAGACGGCCATCGAGCGACTGTCATTCGGTTGGTCGCATTTCGAAGTTTATTGTTGGCATGAAATATGAGATGATGAAATAAGTTTTTTGAATAGCGGTTAACCTACAGGAGACCGTAGCAAACCTATAAAAGCTATAGCATAAAACTATAAAAAAATCTCACTTTATAAGACAACAAAAATTTGAGAAGAAGCTCAGCCTAATAAAGGACGGTATACATCTATGGCCGCCGTAGCCGAATGGGTTGGTGCGTGACTACCATTCGCAGTTCACAGTAGAACGTCGGTTCGAATCTCGGTGAAACACCAAAATTAAGAAAAACATTTTTCTAATAGCGGCCGCCCCTCGGCAGGCAATGGCAAACCTCCAATACACTCCATGAAAAAAGCTCTTCATAAAAATATCTGCCGTTCGGAGTCAGCTTGAAACTGTAGGTCCCTCCATTTGTGGAACAACATCAAGACGCACATAACAAATAGGAGGAGGAGCTCGGCTAAACACCCAAAAAAAAGGGTGTACGCGCCAATTATATACATATATATACATCTATGTATATCTACTGACCTTTAACAAATCAACTTAAGTGATTTTAAGAGGTCAATGAGTTCTGATTTCAGAAAAATTTAATATTTTATTGAAGTTTTATTACCTTTAAGCTGCGGCAATAAATGATTAATTGAATAAAGATTTCCACAAAAGCAAGACGCATTCATTAAAGCTGGTGGCACTAGACCAACAACAATGTTTTGTACGTTTGATTGCCAAAGCAAAGTATTGGCAAAGTAGAAAACAAAATATGAATTCGCCTTGTTTTATCCTGGGCTGACAGCCACATGGACACGGTGAAAGAATACAGCGAATACAAATCAGCTGACTTACCGATACCACCTTTACTAGATTCGCCTTGGACAAAAGCAAGCAATTCAGTGCCTGATAGAAAAAATGCTATGTACGTCGACTTGAGTTGTTCCATCAAAAGTACATAAATCAATATTATATCGGGTGCTTTTTAGCTGCATGAGAACTATTGATATCGATAACTATGGTTTGAGAGCTGTGTTGACATTTCTGTTCAAAATGCAGAGCAAAATCTGCTCTAACCCTAGATAAAAGTAATCTGAGGCGCTCTGTGAGGAGGAAGACCTACAATTGCTCCCTCCTAAGGAGCTGGTTCGATTCCTCGGTATACTAAATAATTATAACTAAGTAATTAGGGGCACACAATAGATCAACCATTACCATCACCAAGATTCGGCAAGTCATCAAGGATCGTTTAGCGCCGGAACAACGTTTCCAAATTGGCAAATTTACTTGAAAAAAAAAATATAATAAATAAATAAATCTGTTCGCGAAGTTCATAGAGTGAAGGCTTGAAGAAGACGCTCAAATGTCGATTCGTCGTCGTTCTCTACTTGTTGCCATTTGCTCTTCGACTTTGTGGGAAATTTTACGTACCGATCGTGGCTTACGTACATATAAAATAGAGCTCGTACAAGAATTGAAACCAAACGGCCGTCGCTTGAGACGCATTTTTACTGATTGGACTAATTTAGTTTTATTATTCAGATTTATTGGAAAGAGTAGTAAAAAGTTTGCTGATAGAATCGACTATGTAACTCGTAGCCGCGACGGTCATATGTCAAATATTCAAAAAATAAATGCCATAAAATTATCTACTAGATTGTAATAAAAAAAATTCCAATAAAACATATTTATTTTTTTTATTTTCACTTTAAACTCTCAAGTTCTTAAAAACAACCAGGCAATGGAATAAGTGTGGACATTTCGGTCTGAATCGACAATTTTCATGTTTTCATCAACAATTTCAACGAAGGACAGAACAGAGTTTCAGATTTCATATTAACTCCATTTTTCTGTGTGTAATTTGATACTATGTGTCTATAAACAGCGAAATTTGTTTGTCCGCTTGCTCTGACTTTTCACCTTGATCGTAGAACTATTGAAAAATGTCTCGGATCTCTTCTGTTTCGTCCCCATTTCGGAAGGCTTTGACATACAAATGACACATCACAACTATGTTAAAGAAGGTAATGGGAAGTGTAAAATCACTTTTAAATCGTAGTTTGGTATGACTCGTTGCGATACATGCATCGTGAGATATGACTCACTAAAGACATCTGGCGCAAAACGCTCAGAACTTTAGAGGTTAGATTGATGTGACTACCGTCGATTACTACGACCCACTTAGGCCAAAGTCGTAGGTCCATCGGTAAGTCACAATTTGGCTTGCTTATACTCAGTTTAGTTGGGTTGTCCCCTATGTTGAGCCAAGCAGTATTCTTGATGTATTTCATCAGGCGTTTTAATCAATGCCCGACATCTAGTTTAATGTACCTGAAAACTTTGTACTTTACATCAAAATCTATCTGTAGTAAATGATGATGAATAAAACCAGGCTGGATTAGGTTAGATGGTCGGCCCGAATGGGGAGACTCTAAATGGAAAAAGATACCGGAATACCGTATATTGTGATACCAATACAACTTCTTCAGCATCTTTGAAAAAGCACTGTCATCTTTTGCGCATGTTTTTCCATGAGATAGTAGGCCAGAACAATTCTGACGACAGTAACATAGATGAGTCTCTTTTTTCTCAAGGTGTAGTTAGCTAGCGTTCGTTACTTGCCCTATTTAGACCATTTTTGCCGCAAAGTTGGGTTTTTATTCCTTCCTTCGCTAGGTTGTGTGGCATGCGGCATACCGCAGAATTCTTTTCCAGGTAGCATGAGCTTAGTTGTGATTGGCCTTACACTTCATCCAACCTAGTGAGATGGATCCTGTTTTGCTTAGCTATCTCTTTAGAGATCGACTACAGCCTAGCGAAAGTTTGAAATTGAGCTTTAATTAGCCCATGGCTGTCATGAAATATGAAGACGTCTCCCCTCCTAGTAGTGGTGCTGTTTAGCTTCCATGTTAGCATACACTTTAACTAGGAGATGCTTCAGTAAACAGGCTTTCTAAAGAAAACATTCTCTTTTAACCAGAGCAATTTCTCTTTGCAACGACACCTGTGAACTCTCAATAACAAAAGCTGATTGGGCGAGCTCGAACTTTTTCATTTGTGCTGTTAAGCTTTAGTAAAATCGGCAGCAACGGTCCTTCTATAGTACTTCGACGATAATAAAAATCTTAATAGCAGTCAACATTATCATTAAACAAACTGAAAAGGATAATGACTACCGGGAAACACTAAAACGAAGAAACAGTTTTTTCTAATAGCGATCGCTCCTCGGCAGGCAATGGCAAACCTCCGAGTGTATTTCTGCTATGAAAAGGAGGAGCTCGGCCAAACACCCAAAAACGGCGTACGTGCCAATTATATATGTATATAAAAAGAAGAAGATTTTATTGCTCTGCCGATTTGCGATAGGCGAGCTTCTGCTAAGCTTCAGCTAGCTGTATGGAAGAAACAATCGTTAACCCCTTATTGGTACTTCTCATCCCGAAACACCCGACTAATCCAGCGAGTATCCTGCCAAAGGTGTGGGAAAAATGGAAAAATTGCACCTAAGACGCTCAAAAATCAAGGTTATGTTAACTGCTCTTTTCGATTATCGTGGTGTAGTGCGTTGTGAGCCCCTTCTGCCCGGCTAAGCTATTAACAAATCATACTATCGGGATTGGGTTCCACTTATAGTGAATAGGGTTTGCTTCGAAAATCAAAGTATGACCCAAAACTCGCTCTCACAAACGGTTGGATAGAAAAACGATTATCCCGGGCACAGAAGAATATTGATTGCAATTGGAGTTACAGATAAGTGTACTTTTATCTAAGAAAATGTCATAAAAGTGATTGGGTACAAAGAGGTGTAAGACTGGTTCATAGAGTTCATGTGCACGGCTGCCTCTCCGTCAAAGTATTCGGTAGTTTGACAGCCTTCACTTGGCTGAAGTTTTGGAACTTCGACTTGAAATGAATGCTAAAATTTTATAAAAAATAAATTGCTGAAAAGTGGCTCTATGGGCACAATGTTGGGTAATGCTATAAAGGATTGCGGAAGAGTGCCGAGCAAATCTATGTATGAGGAGGATGCTGACAACTAGACATTGCAGGAAGCCCACGACGCAGAATGCCACGTTGCACGAAGCAGGGACTAGAGAATGTGAAAAGAGGACAATGGCAGCTGTGTTATGAATTAGCCATCGAATAGCCCAGAGACCCATCCGAACGGAAATGGGTGAACATTAATAAAGCTAAAGGCTTGGAGTAAAGCAATTCATTTTAACCTTCAAAATTTGGAGGATCCTGGATAAAAACATCTGGAGCATTTCGTCAAAAGTTGCTCTAGAAGATGGCAGATTGACTGATGATATACTGAAAACTTTTTGTATATTCAATGTATTACGAAATTTTTATTAAAATATGTGTAAATAAAAAAATTGAAAATTATATAAATATGCGTTTTTTTATTGGGTAGCAAAGCGTATAGTTTTCATGAAGAGACTGTGGAGAGCTTAGATTCAAATACATTTTGAATTTAACTGCTGCTGTTTTGGCTGATCTGGATAAAAAGTTAGTATATTGAATTTAAAATTAAGGAATTGAAAGGGTTCAATGTAAGTTAATTCGCGGGTATTGCCGATTTAAATTTCATACATCTGGTGAAGTTCAGTAACTTGAAGCTGCTAATTACAAACGTAAATTAGCTACCATCGTCGTCGTGGTAAGTGCATGGCAATCATCCTCTAATCCTAATATTTGTCAAAGTGGACCCCTTGCAAGGACACCCATTTAACCTAACCTAAGTTAATTAGCTTCGCACTCCAATCGATACAGTTTGAAGGGCCACTTTCCTATTACGCTGAATGAATTGATTTTAATTTTTATTTAATTAAAGACACTTGAACGCTGAAAAATAATGCAGTCTTTTAAGCTTGTTTACGACGTAATTAGTGGTTCCATTGACTGTTCTGAACTTCTCGGGCTCATTAGTCTTAATAAACCCATAAAAGCTCTTCCTTTTCAAAATCGAATTTATCTCCATTCGCCCACAGCTAAATTGAAGCACTTTTCTAGTGTAATAAAATTAAAAAAAAAACAAAATCTTGATTTCCCATCTCCATCTCATCTCGGCTATTCACGCTCGGTACGATAGTTTATATGTATTGCAATTTTATGGGAGTTGTTATTTGTATACATAGGGTGTTTTTTTAGCTGCATGGGAACTATCAATATGGACAACTACAGTTTGATAGCTGAGAGTGGCAATGGTGTTGACATTTCTGTTCAGTAAGATTTGACAAGTCATTATGAATCGTTTAACGCCAGAACAACGCTTTTAAATTGAGGAAATTGACTTTGAAAAAAAAAAATAAATAAATAAATCTGTTCGCGAAGTTTATAGAGCGAATTGTTATAGAAGAAACCGAAATGTCGATTCGTCGTCATTCTCAACTGGTTGGCCTTTGTCCTTCGACTATGTGGAACATTTTTGTAATAACCTTGGCTAACGTACATATAAATTACAGCTCATGCAAAAATTTAAGCCAAATTACCATAGTTTGCGTCAAATTTTCGCTGGTTGGGCGCATTTAGATTTATTGCTCAGATTTATTGGAAAAAGTAGGCAAAAATTTTACTAACCGAATGGACTACTCGTAGCCACCGCGGACATATGCCAGATATTATATTAAAAAAAATGATATGAAATTATCTCATAGATTTTAAATCAAAAAAATGCATTTCAACAACAAAATTGTTGTTTTTTATTATCAGTTTAAGTTCTCAAGCTCTTAAAAAACCCCCGTTATAATAAAATATCATAAAACCAAAATTTGATTTTTCGTCTCCAAAATCTTCTGGTATGTACTGTTAGTTTATATTGCCCATTTAGAGGACTTTTTATTTACACATACATTAAATAATAAATAAATAATTGGAGCGTACACTTTTTGTTAGGTGTTTGGCCGAGCTCCTCCTCGTATTTGTGGTGTGCGTCTCGCTGCTGCTCCACAAATGGAGGGACCTACACTTATAAACCAACTCTAAATGGCAAATGGTTTTTTATGACGAGCTTTTTCATGGCGGAAATACACACGGATGTTTGCCATTGCCTGCCGAGGGGCGGCGGCTATTAGGAAAAAACTTTTCATACATCCGTTTTAAGTAAAATTGTGCGAGTATAACTCTAGTATGTAAAATATGCCATATCATAGACTGAATAAATCAAAATGATATTTCCCTGTTGTCCAAAGTATTGTCTTTTTGGGTGTGAAAAATGAAATTTTTCGATTTTGTTTCTTTTAAATAGTGATCTTCCATCAGCATCAGCAGGGAAAGGCAAAGCGTCTGCCATAAAAAAAAATTCGCATAAAATTTATCCGCTGCTAAAAAGTATCATAAAACTCTAAGGGCCTCTACATTTCGCTTAAAATCTCAACGCATTAAAGGAGCAGCTACTCGTACAATTTGAAGCTTCATTTGCCGTTATGCAACATTTTAATGCAGTTAGCTAGGAAGCGGATTCTCTTTAACGTTTTTACAAAGTAAAGTTAAAGTAAGCGGCCGCTAGTCCTTATGCGTTATTTTAAATTTGAAAATTTTTTAAAAACAGATTTCAGAAACTTAAATTTTAAATGACTTCATATCATCATATCATATTTCTATTTCATATATATGTGCATGTATGCATGTATGTATGCGTTTCAGCTTATCACTTATGCAATTTTATTTTCTCAATTCAATGCACATTTTCCACATTTTTATTACCATTTCGTTAAGTTGGTTTGATCAACGTTGACAAAAAATCAATAGAAATTGAACACTTCAACACCCTTTAGGGAATGGTCAATGGTTTAACTAAACCACACACACACACACTCGTCGTCTCTTGGTCTCGGCTTATCGCGTCGGCGATCACCACTTTCGCACTTCCACGGTGGTTGAGATTCGTTGATAAACTAAAACACTAAATGTGCAAAATCAATATTTATAACATTGTGCATGTGTATGTGTGTATGGATGTGTCCAAGTGAATATGCGAGTAAATGAGTGTGTATATGTACTCTTACTAGTACCTACTCATACGCCCCATTGACCAGTATATAATGGGAAAATTCATATACTCGCACAGTACACCTAGTAAACTATCCAATGAGCCAACCAACCAGCCAACAAATCTACCCATTCGTCCATCCATCCATCCTTCCGACCACCACAAACACTTGCGGCCACAACGGGGCATTGCTAATGCTTGCATATATACATACATACATACATACACATATGTATGCATGCACCCACATGCGCATATGTTATTCCTATGCATACACATACAGCTCGTCTATTCATACTCGAAGGTACTTCAAGCAACACCACCAATATGGCCTCAACGCCCTGTCTGTCATTCCACCGACACTCATTTGCCAGCAGCAGTTCATCGCCAGCGCCATACGCACTGACATGCCCCCACCACCCTTGCCAACTTTTGTCCAATCCACCTAGTCACCTACAATACCTAGCTATCTGCCCACTTAGTCACCGATCGCTTCCAATCCCCCAATCTATATTCAGAGGCACTGTATCTAACAGCGGATCATTCATTTTTGAGTGTGAATATTTGGTTGCCCAAAATTTCTAGTGTCTATGCGTTTATGTGCTATGGTTTCTTTTTGTTGTATTTGTAGTTGGCTTTTCCTTTTCTCTTGCTGTATTTCAGTTACATACATGCATACATATATACAAAAATATGTATATATTTAATTAGATTTTTCGTTTTGTATCTAAATTGTGTGCATTGGAATTTTTTGCGGCTACTGTTCATCATCAAATTTTCAATTTTTTTTTGCACTCCGGCCACGCTTCACGTTCATGTTTGTTTTGTTGTTTTTGCTAATGCTCGTCTGCTCCACAGCGCTGGTGGTTGGCGTGGTATTGGTGCTGGTGGATTGTGTGTATGCGAGTGCCATTAACGTAATCTTTTTGGAGATCAAAAATAATTTTTTTAGCCACCCTCAAGTGGGTACGTAATATATTTTTATTCCCACACAGAATTTCTCTATTAATTAGATATGTACACATGTATGTATGTATGTATATTTGTGGAGCTGATCATTAGATAATGTAATAATTCAGCGCTCTTATTTGCGAGGGCGGCTGTGCGCGTGCGGAAGTGATTGTTCGATTAGGAATTTTGCAAAGAACAAGAGACAAATATTTCAGTTATGTGTCCCATGAGTTGACAATGTGTGCCAATGAGCACTGATTGTGTATTGGCATGTTGGGACATCATGATTCAAAGTTCAAGATCATTGATGCGAATTCGCGAATTTTTTATATAAATATTTTCTCTATGAAATAGTCAATATGAAAGTCATTGAATGTCAAGAAGGAGGCGCAGAGCAGATATGGATTGTCAGCAGAGTATTTTCCTTGATTACACGTCATCGCTCTTTAAAGATTTGTCATGAAGTTTCATTGCCGAGTGTTAATGATTGGAACATCATCTACTTCCTTTTAAATCCGATTCTATTTTCATACTGACAGATATTTCGTGATGAAAAAAGTGACTGCAGCTCAGATCGCATGACCGCAGTATGAAATGCTTTGCGTTAAAAGCAATGATGTGGCTAAAGGACAACGCTGTGGCGGAAACTGATGGACTCTCTGCGAAACTATGCATTATATGGCAGCCCCCCTGAGATATATTTAGTAGTTTGGGGGGAAAGATATCCATTATTTTCTCGATAGGTGGCTGTAGGGATCGATATCTCGTAAAGTATCGATCAAACAATTTAAAGTTTATGCTCATTGTCAACATGAGGGTGGTCATATCATAAGGGTGGTAAGAGAGTGTTTTTGTTCTTAAAAGCTGAGTGGCCGTTTTGAAAATGCAATATGCTGGTAAGACAAGATATTGGTTGACGCATGCCCGGTGGAATTCGTCGAAAGTTTCTGCTACCTCGGCTGCATCTTCACGGCAGATGGTGGAGGAGATGAAGATGTCAACCGCAGGCTAAACAAAGCAAGGGCGGCATTCGGGGGAGTTCGCAAATCTCCAGGCGCACTAAACTACGAATATTCGGCTCATGCGTGAAGTCCTTACTGTTGTACGGAAGCGAAACATGGCTGGTCTCTAACACCATCACACAGAGGATACAATCCTTCATAAACATGCGGAGGCATTTCTGCAGAATATTCTGGCCAAACACCATCAGTAACGACGCACTGTGGAGATTAGCGAACGAGGAACCCATCCTTAGGCAAATCAAACACCGAAAGTGGCGATGTATAGGTCACACATTAAGAAAACCAGATAGCATCACGAGAATGGCACTGAACTGGAACCCACAAGGGTGCAGAGGTGGCGGTCGACCAAAAACCACTTGAAGAAGGTCGATGCTGCACGAACTAGCAGATGCCGACATCTCATGGGACGGTGCAAAACCAACAGCACAGAACCGTGTACGATGGAAGAGTCTTGTCGAGGCCCTATGCTCCCGAGAGGAGTGAACAAGGAAAAAAAATATTCAAACTCTAATTAATCAAATGAAAGCATTCTTTTTTTTAACATTTTTCGATCAATACAAATTTGCTACCAAGTTTTGAAAATTGAAAAGGACGAATCTATTACGGACACGCACACCAGAAGTGGGAAGAGGAGGTCGGCCAAACACCCAAAAGGGGTTTAAGCACCAATTAGAGATAAATAGATAGAATCTCTTCCTAGAGCTTTCCACCAAACTACCGATGCGTATTATAAAATTGGTCGCATAACCGTCTTATAAAGGGTGATCAATTTAGAGGCATCGGATTTTAAATTGAAATGAACGAAACTTCAAATTAGTTGGACAATTTTTATATTTTTTGTGTAGAATCATTGTCATTTATTTTTTAAAGATACTCCCTTTCAAATATTGGTCGCAACTGCGCCGTATTCGGCAATCCGTAAACACCAATTTTGAATGACTCGCGACTCGCTGAAGGACTTCGGTTGGTATTTCGTGAATAACTTTAGTAATGTTGGCTTCCAATGACTCAATCGAATTTGCATAAACCTACAAATAAAAGTCCAAAGCTGTGATATCACACGATCTTCGTGGTCAGTCCACTAGTCCGAGACGAGAGAAAAATTGCTCACCGAAACGACGACGCAGTAAATCCATTGCTCCAGTGTTTCACGGGTTGTCTGACAAGTAGCGCCGTTCACCATTTTGTTGGAACCAAATGTTGTGGAGATCACGGGCTTCAATTCCCGGCATTAAAGTTGTTTATCTTGGCGCGATAACGTTCGCCATTGACTGTTACATTGGCGCCAGCCTCGCCTTTGAAGAAATATGGGCCGATGATTCCTCCAGACCATAGGTCACACCAAACGATTGTTTTCAATGGATGTAATGGCTGTTCTTGAATGGCTTCGAGTTACTCTTCAGTACAAATACGACAATTTTGTTTATTGACGTAGTCAGTAAGCCAAGAATAGGTCTATCTATAAGTTGGCCTGAGCGCGCGATGAACACTTTTCACAGGGCGCCGATTTTCGTAATACATTTGTACGATTTGTAAACATTGTTAAGGCGTAAGTCTTTCCATGATGAAATGTCAATGAATACTGGAAAAAATCAGCTTGACAGTAGTTACGTGTGATCTGTCAAAAAACACTATTGGCAAAAAGTACCCCCAATCTGATTACCCGTTAAGTACACTTAGGTTAAAAACCCCATCTTCTTCCAAGCATACGCTTACAGGCATACAGAGCAATTTCTGCTTTCCTTATCCGTTCAATGTTCAGTTTCCAGCTAAGTTTGGAGTCCAAGAATGCTTATTTTTCCAGAAAAGAACTTCCGGCGTTAAAATGATTGTCAGAATGATGTTTTTGACAGCAGATCTTCTATTTTTGTTTGTTTTTTCGCTATAGATACGAGCCGTTTAAGGTGGAACGTCCCATATGTATTGTTTTATTTACAAATCTATAATTCATATGCAATTTGTGGAAAATTTTCATCACTAATTTATTTTAACGCATACTGTTAAGAACAACTCAGCGAATTTTATTTTAAGGCATTATAATTGGTTTTTGCTTTTTTTCTTTGTTGAGTCAATAAGAACATAAATATTAGTTCTGACTTTCAAAAACGCGCTCATTATGTGGCGCATTAGCTCTGGCGCAAATACCACATTTCTATGGTGGAAAATATTTGCTAATTAAAATAGTTGATTTCACGGAAAATAAAACATATTTAAAATAAGAACCGTGTACATACTATAAAATGAATGTATGTATGTATGTATGTATGTATGTGTGTGTGTACAATAAGTATTGAAAAAAAATCATATTTGTCGAAAAACAGACGTATGCACACATGAACATTTTTAAGTACAAGTGGCGTAGCAGAGGCAACAAAAACAACAACCGAGCCGTAAGCAACAAATTCGATTCGATGCCGGCTAAATTGATTGCCAGTTGGTACATCATCAAACGTCATCATTAGTGACCACAGAATAAGCAACAATTGCAACAATAAATACGCACACATAACTAACTTCATATGGGTGTACACAAGTGCATGTGTGTGGGTATGTGTGTACATGTACCCATATGCAATCTACTTTTTCAATTTTCGCTTGTCTATTTCGATCGCTTCATTTCGTTTAATTTCGCGCCGCTTTTCCTGCGGCCAACTTTGGAAAGTCAGCAAGGAGCAGGTGGAACGAAAGTCAACGCGAGCGCAGGAAGCGGGTGGAGTGTTTGCACGCAGCATAGCGCCGTCAACAACTGGCTGTGCCTTCTTCGCACCTTTGCTGTACCAAAGGAAAATTTTAATAATAAACATTTCTTTGAATGAGAACATATAAAGGTGTGCGTGTGTACGGTATGTACGTGTATGTATGTAAACATATGTATGTAGATATGTGTGCAAGTACTTGTGGGTGGGTAATTATGCTGCTCAGCTGACAATTTGCAATACAAAAAGTTTATTTAGATTTCAAAATATTTTTATCTTTATTTTTTTCGGAATATTTTTAACTTATCTCTTTACGAATACATGTTTTTATTGTCGTTTTTTTTCCTTTTTTAATTTTATTTTATGTATGTATATCTTTTGTTGTTATTTTTTGAAAAACCACTATATTTTGTTGTGCGCAAACGTTCGTATTTTTAGTTGATTATAGTAAGTTAAAAGTATTTGCATTATTTGCCAAAAGACCGTCGCGCACAGCAACACCGACCAGCACCGTCATGGCCCCACAACCGGCGGGCTTTCCATATTCAATGCCTTCCGCAGTGCTGTTGATACACACACATATATATGTATGAATGTATGTGTATGTGTATATGATATGTAGGTATTATGAATTTCGAAGCAGCGTGTGAAGAACATATTTCATTCACAAACATACATACAAACATACAAATGCTCATTAGTACGTATGCCCAGCGTTCACTGATCAGCTGTCACCAGCTAATAGTGACCAACCGAGCCGATCGCATACACGCATATGTTTTAGGCCGGGTCAATTTGTGGGGAGACAAAAAAATCGCCCATTGCTCTGTGTAAATCGTATTCTAGGGATCAAAATAAGAAACTTTGCCGAAGGAACCATACCGCTAAAACGAATTCTGATGTCCCCCAATTTGGGTCGAACTTTTTAGTTTCTTTTCTCATGTAAAGGCCGAAAATGGTGATATTTTCAAATGATTGTATGGGGAAACCCCCAGGGGAATTCCAGGGGGTGTGCCACTGGCATGGGTGGATCGGCCGTCCAAAGTTAGTGGGGGTCGGTCATACATTTGGACTCGATTGGAGCACTCTAAATGGGTCAAAGTGGGATTTTTCGTTCGACCCAAATTGCGGGACATCAGAATTCGTTTTAGAGGTATGGTTCCTTCGGCAAAGTTTCTTATTTTGATCCCTAGAATACGATTTTCACAGAGCAATGAGCGATTTTTAAATCGACCCGCCCTAATATGTATATATGTACTACATGCATTCCTGCATTCACGTGGATATTTGTATTTGTATTTGCAGACCCCATCAACTGAATATTTTAGAATCCATCCGAGATCGGTACCATCACGAAAAATTATGCATTCGACATTAGAGAAATGTTATTTTCTATTTAGGTATTCATTGAAATTTCATCATGGAAAAACTTACGCCTCAACAATGTTTACAAATCGTACAATTGCATTACGAAAATTGGCGCTCTGCGAAAAGTGTTCATCGCGCGCTCAGGGCAACTTAAGGCGATCAGCTATGAGACCCATTTTTGGCACAATGGCTACGTCAATTAACAAAATTGTCGTATTTGTGCTGAAGAGCAACTCGACGCCAATCAAGAACAGCCATTACATCCATTGAAAACAATCGTTTGGTGCGACCTATGGTCTGGAGGAATCATCGGCCCATATTTCTTCAAAGACGAAGCTGGCGCCAATGTAACAGTGAATGGCGAACAGTATCGCGCCAAGATAAACAACGGCGGACGGCGCTACTTGTCAGACAACCCGTGAAACACTGGAACAATGGATTTACTGCGTCGTCGTTTCGGTGAGCGATTTAAGTGTCGTCTCGAACCAGTGGATTGGTCACCAAGATCATGTGATATTACACCTTTGAATTTTATTTTGTGGGGGTATGTGAAGTCTAAATACTTTGTGGATAAACCAGCTTCGATTGAGGCATTGGAAGTCAATATTTCTAAAGTTATTCACGAGATATCGACCGAAGTCCTTCAGCGAGTTGCGAGTCATTCGAAATTGGTGTTTACGGCCAACATTTTAAATATAGGTATGTATATATATATACATTAATTGGCGTGTACACCCTTTTCGGGGGTTTGGCCGAGCTCCTATTCCTATTTGCGTCTTGATGTTTGATGTTGTTCCACAAATGGAACGAATGGCAGATATTTTTTATGAGGAGCTTTTTCATGGCAGAATTTGAAATGGATAGTTCTTAAAAAATAAATTTCTGGAATAGTTATATAATAAAGATCGTCCAATCAATTTGAATTTTCGTTGTTTTATATCAATTTAAATTCCGATGCCTCTAAATTGATTACCCTTTATATGATGGAAAAATGTGTCAACAAATATTCCGATTGAATTCAATACTTTGTAAGATTGCACATCGTATACGCGGCTATTTAAATATTCCCCGACAAGACGCATTATACTACAAGGTGATATCACAAGAGCAGCTAATTTAATTTTTCTTTGCGATTTAACTTTTTTTTTTTGTTTTGAGTGTTAAAGTGACCTGCTATTTGTTCTTATTTTGAATGTTTGCTTACATTTTCATTCCAATTTTCACATTCATTATATCAAATTGAGTACGTAATATAGGGTGGGCCATGTAAAATTTGCTTTTTGAATCGGCTATAAAAAAAAAACTAATCAATATTTTTTCAAACTTTTTTTTTATTTTGAAGATTGAACATTGTCATTTATGAATGAAAAATAATATCGTTCAAATGACTGCCACGACTGGCATTACAGTAGGCCATTCGATCAACCCAATTTTTAGGCACATTTTCGATTGTTTGGGCTCCAATTTCATGAATGGCAACTTCGATTTCGTGTTTTAAAGCATCAATCGTCTCTGGATGATTCGCATAGCATTTGTCCTTGACGGCTCCCCACAAAAAATAGTCAAACGGGCTTAAATCACAGCTCCGAGGCAGCCAATTGATATCGGAATTTCGGCTGATTATTCGATTTTCAAAAACGGTAGCCGAAAGTTTGAGTGTAACTTTGGCAGTGTGACAAGTTGCACCGTCCTGTTGAAACCAAATGCCGTCCATGTCATCCCCGTCAACATTTGGAAACAAAAACTCGTTGAGCATGGCACGGTAACGCTCGCCATTTACTGTAACCGCGGAAGAAAAAGAAGACTCACCACTTTGGAAATAGGTTTTCAATATTTCCCAATTTTGTTCAAACGTATAGCGTCCCATTTCGTAAATGTCAAACCTTTAAGTAAATTATGAACACATTTGACATGTCATTTGTGTTACAATTCTCAAAAAAATAGGTGGTTCAAAAAGCAAACGCTATATGGCCCACCCTGTATAATATTGTAATAGAAAGCAGAAATATTTTCGGAATGCATTTTTATTTTTCTATTATAATCTGATAGATAATTTTATTTTATTTTCTTGAATATTAAATCTGACAACGCCGTGGCTCCGAGTTACAAAGCCCATTATACCGCCAGTGCGTCCTGGATGATGCCGCCAGTGGGTCCTGGAACTTTGCGAACAGATTTTTATTTTTATTTTTTTATTCAAAGTAAATTTACACAATTTGAAAGCGTTCTTCTGATGACTTGCCAAATCTTACTGAACAGAAATATCAACACAGTTTGCAATTTTCAACTTTCAAACTATAGTTGTCGATATCGACAGTCGAGAAGATGAACTTCTAGCAGGGAATCGAAATCAAAGAAAGTCAATATGAGTCTGTAGACTAACAAGGCCATGGGAAAATTATTATCAGCGGATGTTATGCAGTTTGATCGAATCTATTCGACGCCAATTTGAAGCAAAAACGACGGCATTTAGCAATTAAAGAGTTTTCTTGTACCAGGACAACAGCTTGGCGCACAAATCGATGGTCGCAATAGCAAAACTGCATAAATTAGGTAGCGAATTGCTTCCTCATCGAACGTATCCTTTGGATGTAACACTCTGCAGTTATTTAGTGTTTCAAGGTATGAAGGAATAACTCAATGGTAAGAGATTTGGATCGAATGAAGAAGACATCAGCGAAGCAATAGGTAGCTAAAAAAATCGTATGCGTAGAAAAGCATCAACGAATTGTAGAAATACCAGATGCAGATTATCAAATTGATAGGCGACTATGGTAGCCGTAGCTGAATGGGTTGGTGCGTGACTACCAATCGGAATTCCCAGAGAGAACGTCGGTTCGAATCTCGATGAAAACACCAGAATTAAGAAAAACATTTTTCTAATAGCGGTCGCCCCTCGGCAGGCAATGGCAAACCTCCGAGTATATTTCTGCCATGAAAAATCTCCTCATAAAAATATCTGCCGCTCGGAGTCGGTTTAAAACTGTAGGCCTATCCATTTGTGGAACAACATCAAGACGCACACCACAAATAGGAGGAGGAGCTCGGCCAAACAGCCAAAAAGGGAGTACGCGCCAATTATATATATATATACATATACATATACACACATATACACATACATATATACATATATATATATTTATATATGATAATTTAAATTGAAAATAAGTGGAGAAAAATAAATATCTTTTGTCCAAGAGCTCCACTTATTTTCAATTTAAATTATCATGGACTTATTGATCCACCACTCACACAAGAACAAAATAGGGCACGAGCCCTGGTAAATAAGCGAAAGGATTATATCAACCTTCTCAATGCTATAAACTCCAAAAATCCCCTTAGACGCAGATGGATTACTTGAAGCAAAACGGACGGGAATAGTTGTGAAGGAAAAAGACAATCACCGCACTCGCTCCTCGTCGCGTAATCCAATTATCACCAGATATTACACCATAACATTGAAAGTGAAGATGATTTTATTTAGTATTGGAATGTCAGCCTTGAGATCCAATAGTCACATTGCTAGGAAGAGTTACTTCGGAAATTTAGAAATAAAGTCTCCTCTTGACGATCAGGTTCCGAAAAGGTATTTGGGTGGTATAGACAGCGGATGACGTCAAAAAATAAAAACTCTTAAAAGCCGTTTACGATTTAGAGACGACATAAGAGTACTACATCTCAACAAAGGCTATAATACTGTGACAGGCACACTACATTCAAGTATCTGTGTTGCAATAACACTCACTTGGGAGCACCTATTAGATACAGGAGCTCCCTGAATGAGCTTTCTGAGAAATATGCCGCTTGCAGGCTATAATCCTGGAACTACGCTACAAACGAGCTGCCAAGAAAGCGACTCAAGTAACAGTCAGTAAAGAGAAGACTGCACATATTTTATCGAGATCAAATGGGTCCAAATGAAATCAAGAATGCTGGCTATTACAGATATTTCGAAATTTGTCCGCAAGGCTGAGAATTTACTGAAAGATTTTGGCAAAGTGACAAGGCGGGTCTGGCCATCGACCGATGAAGACCGATCTGTATCGTTAGTCTCAAAACACTTTTAGTGATATGATTCCTGTTGTACCTTGACATCACCAAAAAATCTTCCTTGCCATATTCATGGGTAATTCAGTTTTCTGCGAAGTTTCGATGACATTAGCCCTAAATTTGAGTTAAAAAAGGACTTTTTGTGGCAACTGAGCGGCAGTACGTACAGAAAATAGCTCTTTCATACTTTTTATATTTTTGTGTAGCTCTCTTATACTAAACAGCGACTATGGCCCTAATGTCGAGTATTCTTGTGGGCGCGAATTCCACTCGTATATTCACAGAGAACTCATGGGAGTTCCTTTACAAATTAGAGCGCTAAAATACATTCCAAAAATAGCCGAAAGTTAAATAAGAGGGAAAAAATTAATATCCATTCCTCTTACGATCTTTCTGTCCAACGAGTAAGAGTTAGGCAATTTCGTGACTAATTTGCTCCTAGCTCTTGGATTCATCGTCAACCTTGATACGAAATGTTGAAGTTTAAATAATTGATTTTCGTTTACTGTGTATTTTTATTTGGCTTCTGGGTATGTGGAAATTCTTTCTGTTTTTTTTGGTTGTTTTTTTGTGCGCTTCAACAACACAAAAACAAACGCAACTACAATAGAGAAACATCAAGTACCAGAAAAAAAACTAAATAACACAACATAACAGCAGCGCGAAATCGGAAAAGAATAACAAATTTTCGTCTTACGCAAGCCAACTTGTTGTACATTACAAGTACACAAATACGTGAATACCTACATACATATAGCATTATAGAAGATGAATTGTGCCTGCAGGCTTATCGGGTGTTTTTGGAGGTGTGTATTTTTCTTCACATTTTCTATTTATATTTTCTAGTTCGCAGGCCTTATGGCATTTGGCATTTGCACCTTGCGACAAAAGATAGCACATCAACTTTTTTGACCCGTTTTCACTAAATCTCCTTTTTTTTAATATTCATTATTTTTTCTAAAAATCATACACTAAGCGAAATAGCTGCATATATGAGTCACTGAATATTGTTTTTTTATCGGAAGTTAAATTTTTTACTCCTCGGTATAAGCAAAGAAAACAAGCGTAAGAATAAAACATATTAAAGGGAATATTTCAGCCTTTCAATATAAAAGGTTAGTAACTTTCAAAGGCGTGGAAGGAAATATTCTAGATAAGTATATGGGACAAAACTAATATTTAAATCTTAAGAAAGCAATATACAGGGTCCGGGACTCGAAGTGTAACCAATTAAAAAAACCATAAATTTAGTTTGGAAAATTACTGTTATTCAATTCAAAGTAAAAAATATGTGAAATAATACAAAATCAAGTATCAATTTACTTTTGCTCGATATGACCACTTGTTGCCTGGACTATGGCCTTGAGACGGTCCAGAAACGAATCGCTAGCTATCCG
Source organism: Anastrepha fraterculus (assembly GCA_037575425.1). NCBI lineage: Eukaryota > Metazoa > Arthropoda > Insecta > Diptera > Tephritidae > Anastrepha > Anastrepha fraterculus. The sequence continues at coordinate 81,809 of JAYXIM010042225.1, read as the reverse complement.
AATGTGACTTGCACGTATTTTGCCCACTCGTGGACAATGGCTTTTTCAACGCCTTGAGACTGGTGAATCTTTTAACTTGGACCTTGCTCTCCAAAATTACCCAATGAGAATAATCCATCGTATTCACATCTGGTGAATTTGGGAGCCATTGTGTGGACGTTATGAAATTCGGAACGTTGTTTTTTAGCCATTCTTGGTTCACTCGAGCTTTTTGAGACGGTGCCGAGACCTGTTGAAACGTCCATGGGCTTCTACCGAAATGTTTTTCTGCCCACGGCTTCAAAGTAACTTCCAGAATACTTTTCCGGCTCGACGAAAACGATTGGAGAGAGCCCATCTGCGGTTACAGCGGCCCAAACCATTACCTGTGACGGGTGCTGCCTCCTGGTGGCCAATCGATGGCTCAAATTCTAGTCAGAACGGTTGGTCAAATAAACCCTATCATTTTGGGAGTTTACAAATTGCTCAATTTGAAAAATTTTCTCGTCAGAAAACAACTCCTTCGTTTTCTCAAGTCTGACTTTTTGCTGCTTTGTTGTGAGATCATGCGCCTTTTGGATTTTTCAGTATGCGGCGAATGCTTCAGTCAGATATTTTCAGTTCTTTCACAATTTGATTGGCACTTCGTCGGGGATTTCGTTCAAGTCGCTTCTTCACTTTTTGAGCCATTTCACTTGACGTTGCAGTTTTTTGATGACCACCTCCAGCCAAATATAACTGATTTTCTTTTACTGATTTTCTTTTTTCGCGTTTACTCTCGGCAAAATGCTTCCGCGCGCTTGTAAACAATACTCCGGACTGTCATTTAGCCAACTAACAGACAACTGATGCCCGTGCTGATGAAGTTGGTTACACTTCGAGTGCAGGATCCTGTAAAATAATATGTAATAGCTGCTATGCCCTCCGTTATTTATTGTAACTAATACTAGTCGTCCTTTGTATGCTTAGCGCTGTGGATTGGAGGGTTGTACTGTTTATATGTATAGTATGTACGTTCAAAACTCATCGTGAAAAATTCAATAAAGCATTATCCAAGACCCCTGGGGTCTTGCCACGGTAGCTAATAGCACCTCAGTTGATAAGAGAGTCACCGTGGAAGTTTCGAGAACGAGGCGTTAGTCGTGGACAGCGAATGTCAAAATTACATTTCTTTCATCGCTGAAATGATGGATTGCCATTCGTCATCCCAGAACTTATGATTATCTGTGAATTTGTGAAGCTGGGCTTTGTAAGCTTCTATTTAGTCAGTCTACTTTGATATTTTGAAATCGAATCGTTTGCTGTATTCTTCTCTTCGTAGCATTGAAAGAAAGTTCACATCTAATTTGTCAATCTTAAGCTTTGTACCAGTTCTTTTAATTTTTCCATACCCATCAGGATTTTTCAAACAGTTGTGGAAGGTATTTTGATTTCGATTCACTTTTAACGAACTGAGACTCTCGATTCACTAAAAACTAGAATGCTAGCACGGTTCTTGGTAGATAGCTGCGTTCTTCTTTGCATAGTGTCCTAAAAAGTTATTTTCTCCGCATGAAAAATATTTGCTTGCTTAAGGAACCTTTTAAAATGTGAAATGTGTATACAAATATCACGCAATTGCCACAAAAAGAAATACAATCATGACGAAAGCACTTGCCCTTATTTTCTATTTCTTTCAAGAAACCAACATTTCAAGCAACGCCCAAATGTAATGGGCCTTGAAGCAAAAACCCAAATAATTTAAAACGGCCGCTAGTTCGTGCAAACACTTAGATACATTGTAAAGCAACTCAAGGAAATACTATGCAGCTATTTTAGAAGAAAAATTATGAAGTTGGTTTGTCCCATACAGCTTTTTCGTTTAGTGTAGCTCATTAACTAACAAGAACCATTTAAATTAAAGAAACTATGAAAAAAGTTTACAAACTTTTCATCCAAATTCCATGGCTTTTAATTCGAATTTAAAAAAAAATTCAAATTTGCAATTTTATAACTTATTAAATTTTAGTATGATAAAGTGCAAGTTTGAATTGCTAAAAAATTCAATTCATTTTTATAATTTTTTTCCTTGATGGTCTTGCGCATCTTCTCCATATAACGTAGATTTTCTGGTAGTACTAGAAATTTGTACTAGTAGTAGAAAATCGACTTAACATCTGTTAAAAGTGACACTATCGCACGGCGGCAGTTGGCAAAACAAAATACTGTTAATTAATAAACTCGAATTTGAAGGACCCTACACCATAAAAATCTCTATTCACGCAACTAAATTTTGTTTGCTGCCAAATTAGTTTATCCATTCGTCAGTCATGCGTCTATCTCCTCTTCTTTTACCTGCCCTCGAAATTTTCCACTACATAAATATAATTTTTGATATTTGGCATTGCATTGAAATTTTGAATTTTTCTCTTCCGTTTACTTAAATTCTTATTACACCTAATGATGTGCGCTCATTATCATATTTGCTGTTATTTCTTGGTTTTTTTTTTAATTTTGTATTTTACATTTCACAAAAATCAACAGCGATAATTGACTACATCAAAGGCATAGCCGGGATTCCGATGCCATATTTCATAATACCAAATTTCCTCAAGATACTGAATAATTAGTACTGAGTAAAATGTTCACGATTTTCGCGAGTTCATTTGCTGAACTTAGCATTTAATAAACGTACAGACAGCAGGAAAAGTATGTGCACAAGTAACGCGTAATTATTCTGACGGTTTGCAAAGGTGTTTTAAAAATCGCTGTGGTGGCGCAATCTTTTACTTCTACTATTTTGCTAAAGACCCATACCTTCTAATACCATTTTATCATTTTTAAGTATGAAAGCTTTTCCATTGTCGTAATCAAAATGACGGCCCGATTCCATATTCCAAGCAAAAATCACGCATTTTCAAGTTCTTCACGCTGTATCTCACCCAATACGAGTAGACTATTCTCAGAAAAATGCATCTCCTGTAATTTCTGTGGTTATTAGCAAATCGCATAGATTCGCTCAATTTGTTAGTACGGGTGTTGGAGTGGATCGCGGTCTGGAGCTTCTTTAAAGCTTTCATTAATAGTCCTGAGGAGGAATGCGCTCCTCTATAGCTTTGCGAACATTTTTTCCTCTTTCAATAATTTTTCTCTCTTTGATTTCAATTTCTTTCTCTTTTTGCTTCCAAGCTCTCTTACACATGTTTAAGAATTCAAAATCAAAAAAAAAAGTATTGCATCCATTCGAAGTTAATCAGGGTTTATAGCCTCTAGGAATTGGAAACAACTAGCAATACTTTTCCCCGCTTAACCTTTTATAAATGTAAATACATAAGTGCTCGAAGCCTGTAAAGTCTGTAAACTATACAAACCAAGATAATATTGAACATTTGATTACTTCCGGGCTTTTTAAGCTTTTTGAACTTTGGTTGTGCAGCTGTTTTTATACTAAAATATCTTGTGAGGCGTAAGTGTCGTAAACCAAAAAGTTTGAAGAGTTTTGCAATTTTAATTTTTTACTGTGGCGGTGAGGAGATATAAGTGAAAGATAATTATTGATATTTCGCAAAAAGTCAGTGGATCCTAAGTTCTTCTTTGCATTGTCTGTCGATTTTTAAATTGGTTGTTGGTGACATTAAAGCTAAGATGGCTGCTTGACTATCGGAAAATATACGAAAATTCTGATAGTTGTTGTGGATGGTTTCTGATTAATCTGCAAGCTTCCCTTATGGCAAGAAACATACTATTCCAATTGCCCTGGCGAAAGGACTTGGAAGTTTCGAGGTCTTCCGAATATACACCCATACCGACGACGCAAGCCATCTTGGATCCATCGTTGTAAAGTGCGGTGGAATCGTCCTTGACTACTAAATTTAACTCGCATTCCTTTCGCGTGGGAAACATTACCTCAAAATATATTTATAGGCACAAGCTATTATTTTTAAATCAAAAAACTGAAAATCATCCTCTGATGTATACCTATGGTTAGATTAGGATAGGAAGTAAGAGAAAAAATCTTCCAAAAATAAAAACATGTCTCACTCACTTTTTTTTAAATAATATAGTCGTTTAAAGTGAAAATACTAAATAAATATGAAACTAAATAGAAAGTGACGTATTTTTTAAGTTCTATATGAATATATACATACATACATACACACACACAAATATATTTAAGTCATACATTCCTTAACACCTAAGACGCGTACGTACTTAAGTATGGGGTGTTCTGTTAGTGATTTATCAAACTTGAAAACATGAGTATAACAGCATTGGAAGGTTCCCCATACATGCACGGTGAAGACTGCTGGAGTGACAGTCCTCAGTCGGGTGTAAATTCCGGTAACCAACTGTCGTGGGAAAATCAAATGGTATGATATTTGTGGTCAATTCACGAAGAAATTACAGTCTGGCACGGCTTGAGCAAAAATTTCACCATTTCGGTAGTAGATTTTTCAAATTTCTATGCATTGCGCGTTCGCGTAAGCCTCCATGATGGTACATTCAAAATAGGCAATCTTAATAGAACACCCTTTAGTATATAGACTTTGCCAACAACTGTGTGACAATTGAAATGAACACAGAACGAATGGATGCCAATCAAGAAGAAGACACAGCGCCAGAGTGCAATTTAGACAGGGTTATAATCGACTGGTTTGGCCGAGCTCCTCCAATTTGTGGTGTACATCTTAATGTTGTTGCACAAACGGAGGGACCATCAATTTTAAACCGACTCCGCAGCAAATGGTTTTTATGAGGAGCTTTTTCATGGCAGAAAAAAGATACTCGGTGGTTTGCCATTGCCTGCCGAGGGGCGACCGCTATTAGAAACTATCTTCCTTATTATAAGGTGTTTCATGCACATTTTTTCGGCATTGCAGGATGACCCGAACAAAAACCACCAGCGCAGTGAGAATTGGCAAATATCTTTGCAAGCCATTTGAAACGAAGCAGGGGTCATACAAGGCGATTCGTTATCTTGCGACATTTTCAACTTGATGAAGCCTCCTTGAAAAAGTTCCGTCGAGTGAGTCTTGCAATAAACATCCTTCCGTCAACAACTAAAAAGTCTACGCATATTGGACCCCAAGTTGCGATTGAGAATTACGAATTCGGCGTAGTTAAGGACTTTGTCTACCTAGGATCCAGCATTAACACCACCAACAATGTCAACCCAGAGATCCAGCAAAGAAAAATTCTTGCCAACAAGTGCTACTTTGGGCAATTGGTAAAGGTAGGTAATTGAAAAGTAGAGCACGAAAAAAATGCTCTATCAATCACTCATACTTCCGGTCTTACTGTATGGCGCTAAGTCCTGGACATTGACGAGCACCGTTGGGTGGTTGGGTTGAGAGAAATATTCTTCGCAAGATTTATGGTCCAATTTGATGTGAATGTTCCACAATGAGATGGAACCACGAGCTGTACGCCGACATTAACGTAGAAAGCGCATTAAAATTCAGCGGCTGCGATGGCTAGGTCACGTTGAGCGAATGGACAGCAACGCGCCAGCAAGGAAGGTTTTCTTTTTGAAATGTACTGGTGGCAAAAAAAGGACATCCTCATCTACGTTGTAAAGACCAAGTCCACAACGACCTGACCGCCCTTGGTGTTTCTAACTGATCTACCAACAATATTTTGGTAGCGGCCAAGACCGACCATCGGTTGCAGTTCCCAGCTAAGTAGGTAAGTAAGTTTCATTCACGAAGATTCGAACTTCCGAATGGTAGTCTTACACCAACTTTTTTATTCAATTTTGAGCTTAGAATATAATAGAGTAATTTTGTTTTTGTTGTGTAAAAAAAATTTCTTTAGTTAGATTTAAAAGTTCTGATGGGATAAGGACTCGTTTTTATATCCGACTATTTACCTTAAGTAATAAGTATCATAAGTATGCTATGGGGAAAATAACAACTGTTTTCCAATCGGAAATTGTGCACTGAAGGCCCTGAAGAACGCAAGGCAAACCTCAAAGATTTTCCAAGAATGTAAGAAGAAGCTTAATTCTGTCGCAAGACAGAACAGGCTTGTACTTATATGGGTTCCAGGGCACTCCGGTGCTCAAGGAAACGAAATTACCGATGAATTGGCCAATCGGGGATCAGCGGTTCCCCCACAATGGCCAGATCGAATAATCAGAATCAGTTCCGTAGGAATCATGAATAGGATCAGTGATTATGTATACAATTTACATAAAGAGCGATGATCCAGTCTAGAACGCTGCAGAACTACAAAGTGTTTTGTGATAAATCCGAATAGAAACCTGTCAAACTTTCCACTAAAACTTGGAAGGAAAGTCGTTCGATATTATGACAGGACACGACCCATGGAATCAGCATATGACCACCATTGGAATCATTGAGGACCCAATGTGCCTGTCTCGCTTGGAGGAGGCGGATAGCACTGAGAATTCCTGCCTTTGCTAGAGCAAGATTACGAATTTAGGGTTCCGATGTCGTGAGAATGGGCAATATTCGTTCCCTAAAACTGGTGGATATTTACAGATTTACCAAAGAATCTGGAAAATGCTCACAGGATTAACTACCTCTGTCTCTGTCTCTATTCTTTCCTATCTCTTTCTCTGATACTTTTCTTTCTGGACTTTGAATCCTAAGAGTTTTAGGAGCCCCCAAATCTCTTGGTGCTCCTTGTATAGACCAATTCAAATTTCAATTTCAATGTACCGTAACTTCAATAGTTAACATATCTCAATCAACGACATCAGTTCACTGTAAATCCGCGCACCCGTTCGTTTAGAGTTTCGCGAAACTTTTCATTAAAATCATCATAACTTTTCTTTAAAAGAAAGCATCATAATCATAAATATATTTTTGACAAAGTTTGCATAATGAATTATGATTTCAACACAGGTTACTGTCAGCACCTTACACAGCATTTGAAAAAATATACAAATTTAATATTTCCAAAAACTCGAGCCGAAAATTTAAGCAAAAAATGTGGGCCAAAATGAACAGGTCTCAGCAACAACAAAAGTCGCTTAAGTAATAGTGTGCACTGCTTTGTTGGTCAATATCTGCTTATATATGCAGTAGGCCGGGTCGATTTGTGGGGAGGCAAAAAAATCGCCGATTGCTCTGTGAAAATCATATTCTAGGGATCAAAATAAGAAACTTTGCCGAAGGAACCATACCTCTAAAACGAATTCTGATGTCCCCAACTTGGGTCAAACTTTTTAATTTCTTTTCTATAACTCACTTAAATTAATTTTTTCATTTACATAGGTATGTTCTGACTAAATAAATTTCTTAAGAGAAAAAATTAATATTATTATAAATAAATAAAAATATAGAAAAAACATAGCCATTTAGCTGACTTTTTCATGTAAAGGCCAAAAATGGTGATATTTTTAAATTGGGGGACATCAGCATTCGTTTTAGAGGTATGGTTCCTTCGGCAAAGTTTATTCTTTTGATCCCTAGAATACGATTTTCACAGAGCAATGAGCGATTTTTAAATCGACCCGCCCTAATATGCAGATATATCCGTATGTATGTATGTAAGTGTGTCTCATAGCTCATAATTCACCCATTGGGCACGGGGCGACAAGTGGGCGAAAGAACTCAACCAGAAACTATATTAGTCTTGCAATATAATACATACCTACATACAAGTATGTATGTGTATGTGTTTGTAGTAGATTCATACTAATGCTATGTTCACATGTCAAGTTCACTTGAAAACGCACTCTTTCGAATATTCAAATGGGCAAATAATGAATATACGTTTTCGGTTATACATTCACACATACACACATACATATACATACGTATGTACATACGAGTGTGTATTAAAATAGCACAGGACAACTTTGTTTGTTAGCCTGCCTCAAGATTTTTTTGTGTGGGCGGAAACTTTTTCAGTTGACTGGTTGACTGATGTATTATGCATTTTTAGGGGAAAATTTTTCACTCAACACGTGAGACATTCGGAATTAATTTTCATTTGTCAATACGACGATGATAAGTGGCCTTCTGATAGATTGATATGGTAATTATGAAATAAAGATGCCAATGGCAAAATTAATGGTCATTGAATTTGCGAGATTTGTGATTTATGAAAAATCGTGTTAACATTGCACATACATATGTATGTACTATATGTATGTATGTATGCATGAAAACGTAACATGAATGAGTCAAGTGATGATTGCAGCCATCCTTGAGTATTTACTTGTATATATATTTGTACATACATACATACATATGTGGATATTATAATAAATTATTAATTTCTAGTTTTGGAACTATTTGTTCTTTGTTTGCTATATTTCTTTGGTATGCCACTTGCCTCTTTTCGCGGAACTATTCGCTAGGCTTGAATCCTGTCACATAAAACACTTTGAAATCATGAATCATCGAATATTGAACTGCTCAACATGAAAAAATATCTGCCATTCGGAGTTGGCTTCAAATTGTAGGTTCCTCCATTTGTAGAGTAACACCAGAAATAAGAGGAGCTTGGCGTAACACACAAAACAAGATATACGAGGTCTGTTAGAAAAGTATCCGACTTTGTTTTTTATTTCTAACACCTGACGAATTTGAATTACGCGCGCTTGCATAAGCAGACCTGTAACCTTCCTGCACATGTGTGAATTTTTCCCGCCTGTCGCTAGCGTCAGTTGCTGTCAAGCAGTGTGAACGTAACATTGTATTTAGTGCTCTCGTCGGTTTTTGAATACAAGGAAAATGACGGAACGATTGGAGCAGCGTTACTGCATCAAATTTTGCCAGAAACTGGGCGATAGCCAGGTGGAAACGATCCGAAAGATTCGGTCGGCTTTCGGTGACGATGCTAAGGGCATCACACAGATCAAGGAGTGGTTCAATCGGTTTAAAAACGGTCGCACATCGGCGGAGAGCGAGCCACGCTCTGGTCGGCCTGTGATGATACGGGACCGTCGTGTGAGTAACCGAGAAATTGCAGAAGAGGTAGATATCAGCACTTTTTCGGCTCACTTCGATGTGACCGAAGATTTGACCATGAAGAGAGTGGCGTAAATTAGTGCCGAAGCTGCTGACGGCAGAGCAAAAGGAACTTCGTGTTGAAGTCTCACAGGACATGCTGGACTCCATACACAGTGATCCTGACTTCATGAACACCATTATCACTGTTGATGAGTCCTGGGTGTACGGGTACGACCAAAATGCAGTCGTCACAGTTTAAGCATTCCACACTGCTTGACAGCAACTGACGCTAGCGATAGGCGAGAAAAAATTCACACATGTGCAGGAAGGTTACAGGTTTGCTTATGCAAGCGCGCGTAATTCAAATTTGTCAGGTGTTAGAAATAAAAAGCAAAGTCCGATACTTTTCTAACAGACCTCGTAAGCGTCAATTATGTTCATGCGCTGCCGTTTTCATCCTTTTCTAATTTGAATAGAGAAGCGAGGCGGGTGAGTTTGGAGATGAATGAGGCAAAACGCGGTATCTTCTGCCATCACAAAAAAAGTCAGGGTATTCGCGCCTTTGCATATAAATTTGGAAAAGTAGAGGACTTCGTCTACTTGGGAACCAGCATCAACAACGAAAACAGCCTCAAACTTGAAATCCAACAGAGAATTTCTCTTGCCCACGAGTGCTATCTTGGACTAAGTAGCCAATTAAGTAATGAAGACCTCTCTCGACGAACAAATATGGCACTTTAACGAATTAAAAAAAGAAACTTGTTCAGCGTCTCCGCTGGCTGGGTCATATCGTACGAACGGACACAAACGCTCCGGCTCTGAAAGTATTCGATACGATGCGCGAGGGTGTTAGCAGAAGAAGAAGAAGGAAGAACAAAATGAAGAAGGGCTTGGTTTCACTTGGCATTCTTAACCTTCGAACGACACACTGTGGTGTGACTCAACCCACAAAATATGTGATGGGTTGTAGTTTGTTTATTTCTAACATCTGGAGATATACCGTTAGCTTTATTTTAGCAACACCGATTTTACTCTTCGAATTCATGCAGTAAATCCTGAGAAGTTGCTGCGCTCCGAATTTATGCAGATCTAAAAAGTGATTGAGTGAAATTTACCCCAGTTCGCGTACTTTTTTTGCAGATCTAAAAAGTGATTGAGTGAAATTTACCCCAGTTCGCGTACTTTTTTTGCGTCAAAAGAAAGTGTTTCGTCATTCAAATCAGACAAAAATTGCTCCATCTCTTTTTCTTTTAAAGGTGGACTTCTAGACCACATTGCCATTAGTGCCATTACTCCTTATAGAAATGGAGTCAAAAAAAAAAAAAATCACCTTCACCAAAACTAAGCTAAATATAGATATATGGGCGTGTATATGTACTGTCAGCGTCAAAGGAAAGTGTACACCACATATTGATAAGTTTTGACTATTTATAAATAATTATTTATTTATTTTTTAATTTTAATTAATTTTATACAAAAACATAGTTCATACTACTACAAAAACCATATAAGGCAAATAACTAATAATTCACTAGCTAGTTTTTATAAATTTGCTATTTTCTCGTCCTCTTACTAAAGGGTGTTCCAATAAGAGGTGTTATTTTGATATGCAAAGAAAAATACAATTTTTTAATATAAATGATCAGATGTTTACTTCATTATAAAGACTAAGGTATGCCGTTAATAGTGGAAAATAACATCAGACAAATGACCACCACGACCACGCTTACCGGACAATATCCTTTTCATGAAATTTTCCATAACCGAATTGCAAAGTGGCTGCCCTATGTCCTCGATAGCCCCACGAATTCCATCTTTGAGGTCTTGAATCGACCCTGAGCTGTTGGCATAGACCTTCTCACGTGGCCCCAAAGAAAAAAATCACAAGTTGTTAAATCATAAGATCTCGGTGGCCAATTGTGATCACCTCTTCAATAGATAACACGGTCCGGAAACTTTTCCTGTAAAAGATCAATGGTTTCGTTGCTTGTGTGGCACGTAGCGCCGTCTTGTTGAAAATAAACGTTATCCAGATCAATACCATCCAATTCCGGCCATAAAAAATCTTTAATCATCTCTCGATAGCTTATAATAAAACTTGTTATTGGAAAACCCTTTACTTTATTTTTAGTTTTTATAGTTTTCTGAAGCGCAAGATAGTTTTCCGGCTTATTTTTGTTTTCTTAAAAACGCAAATACCTAGAACAAAAAGGTATAAATAAAGAATTTAACTCTGTTTGTGAAAACAAGTTTATGTAAAAAAATAAGTGTGCCTTCCAAAGGTTAAGGATGCTATGAGTCGATGTTTCATCCTCAGTATTCAAAACTCAACAAAATATCATTTGTTTCCTCCATAAATTTTTTTTTTATTTTGGACATTTAGACTGATAAATTTGAAATATAATTTTTTCTATTATTAAATTCCATTTTTTTTTTTAACAACAACAAAGTCTTGATTAATGTTTTCATAATTTAACAAAAGAAATGGGCTTAAGGAAGTAAGCAAACAGTTTTTTTTTTCTTTTTTTTTATATTCAAAATTTTCCAACAACCAAACATTCAAATTTTCGATGAAAAAAATCAAAAGATTCCAAATATCATAGAACTAATATCTATAAAATATTATTACTAAGAATCACATTTCTATGTAGGTTTACTGACTCTGAAATTTTCACAACAAAACATCGAAAGAATTTCTTGAGGCGTAGTAGTGCTTTGAAGTACTCACAAGGTTTCGTAAGAGAGGTATTGTGACATGTCATAAACTTTGAACGGCTAGAAATATACCGTGCAAGGTATATATATATTATATGTATACCTATATATAAGGTACCGCAAAAATTAAACTATACATAAGTCCTTTGGACTCCTCGCCATTCAATTTCCAAACTCGTAGCTGTGTTTACCGATCACTGGACGATCGGCACACACCTTTAAGAGAAGGAGACTGTTGAGCACTTTCTCTGTAAATGTCCGGGTTTGGCATCTAGACTATTAAGGTACTGGGTGGTTCTCTCTTCGACAGCCTGGGGCAGTGTGCTAACCTAAATCCCATTAATCTTCTCTATTACAACAACAGCTCTGGCTGGCTGTAGATATCTGCCTGTTGAAGGTCTCATAATCGTATTAAAAAATGCGCTTCAGTGCTACTTGAGGAGTGCCAGACAGGCACTTCAACCATTTCACCTACCTACCTACTAAAAGTTTTACCTACCTCTAAAGTTTTGCAAATAAAAGTACGAGTGAACCAAGAATGGCTAAAAAACTACGTTCCGAGCTTCATAATGTCCACACAATGGATCTCAAATTCACCAGATGCAAATCAGATGGATTATTCTCTTTAGGCTATTTTGGAGAGCGACGTCCGCACTAAAAGGTTCACCAATCTCGAGGTGCTAAAAAAACCATTGTCGGCGAGTGGGTTAAAATACCTGCAAGTCACATTCGGGCAGCTTGCGATGCGTTTTTGGAACGTCTTAAGGCCGTAGTAAAAGCAAAAGGTGGTCATGTCGAGCAAAAGTTAATTGATTCTTAATTTTGTATTATTTTCACACATTTTTTACTTTGAATTGAATAAAAGAAATTTTATGGCCTTTTTAATTGGTTACACTCCGAGTGCCGGACCCTGTATATAAAGAACTCGGTAATGTATGTGTGTGTATAAACATGCCATTTTATGATATATAAGTATGTGTGATAATGAAATGGTTAAGCTAAAAATATAAACAATTAAGTTCCATTCATAAGATGAAATAAAATTATTCTATGGCTTACCTTTTTTCAATTTTTACTGCCTTTTCAGAAAGAGCTTAAATTTATGCCCCATTTCCCTTACTTCCAAATTACATCAATGGATTAAGTAGCATACAAAATCAGTTATCAAACTTTACACAACTTTTTATTATTGAATTATGTGTATCAGCTACCGATAGCGTCGCTACACAAAATCAAAAGAAATGAGAACCATTACCAACACTATCGGTTGCCATCGCAATTTATATTTGTTCGATAGACGCCTGCCACTGTCAGAAAATCAAAAGAGAAAACTGTTAAATAACAAACAATAAAATTTCAATAAACAGCAGATAACTGACGTCAAAAGCTAGTAAATGGGCAACAAACAGATGCATTACAAAAATTCGATTAGAAAAGGATATCAAAAAATATTGCAAACAAAATTGAATGCGATCTCGTTTTGATTGCAAACATTTATACAGATTTGGTATTTTGTGACTTTTTAAAATTTGAAATTTAAAATTAACTGATTAACTGTGAAAAAATTGATAATTCTGCGGAAATGGAAGAATTGCGCGATGCCAGCATACACCACACGGCACAAAAACTCGCCAACGCCATAAAGTCAATGAAAAACTACGACGAAATTTTCAAACAAGTGCAGGTAAGAAATAAGTGAGCGAAATCCGAATATTATGTAAATGTTTAGCCAACCACCGTAATTCGGTTAAATTGTGACTTGTTTGTGGTATTTTTTAATTATAAACCCCCTGATCTCTCTCTCTCTCTCTCTCGATTAGAAACTCGCCTGCAGTCCAGGCGTTGATAAGAAAGATCTACGCAACACACTGGAGGATGCCATCAAATCTACGGGCCTCGAAACCGAAATTCGCAACATAGTATTCCATTTGGTGCGTAACACTTTAGGTACGGAGCAGAAGTCACAGGAGAAGATACCGCAAAGTACCGATCCCTTGGGATATCTGCGACGCTCCGCTGTGCAATGGGATCGACGGGTGCGCAAAAGTTTGAATGCAATGTGTGCTGAACTGAGTATGCCTCTGCAAGGCCAACCACGTACAGTATTGGATCGCGATGAGTTGATTAGCAAATGGGATGAGTTGAGCAATTACAATATTGGTAAGTGAGGAAGTGGAGAAAATGTACTGAGGGGAGAAGTTTATGTATTATATAGAGTACTGGTCATTATGGGCATGTACTTTTAACACTCCGTTGGACACCTTTTTTAAAACCTTTGGTTTGTCAGCCGGGCCTAGTATTTTTTCGCCCTGTTCGAGGATCCTTTTTAAAAGGTTATATTCATAAATCGATAGAAAATTAAATTTTAGGAAGCTACCTGGAAGCTCAAGTCGTTAGCTATAATAGAAATATGTTAAATTCACGTCCAAAGCCGATCAAGTCTGGCCAGAGCCGGGTGCCCAACGGAGGGTTAAGAAGGCATTATTTAAATTTGTTATAAGAACCGGACTAGTATTAGGACTATGTATTTCACGGTTATTGACGCTGGTTGCTTCTCTCTTGAGGTATTTGGCCCAGCATAGGTCTACTGTACTAATGCTAGAGGGTTTTAAACTGATTAAACAGCGGCGAGCGAAAGAACAGAAGCTGCATGTAGAACATCGTGATGGACGAAGATGGCATAATCTGGAGTCCTCAATAATATATTTGTATTATATGCCTGGATTAGATGCCTGAATGAGATGGTTTGATGAAAAATGGAATGAATTTGAAACGGTGAAAGCTTTCACGTATTTGCGGTTTAAACTAAGCAACAACAATGCAATGAGCATCACAATCCACGAGCGAATACAAACAGCATCTAGAGCATTCTACTCACTTATCAAATTTCTTAAATCGAAGCTGTTGAATAGACCTGGAAAAATTATCCTGTATCTAAATATGTTGTCCGACCAGTTTTTTGCTACGGATCGAAGTCGTGGACAATAAGTGAAAAGGACAAAAAAAAATTCAAGGCATTTGAAAGAAAAATGTTGCGGCAAATCTTCGGTGCAGCCAAAGACAACAACGAATGGTGTATTAGATGGAACCATGAACTGGACCAACTTGCAAGTACAAGAGGAAAAAATGTTGGACGGTTCATCAACGCTCAAAGACTAAGATGAAGAGGTCATACTATGAGAATGGACCCCGCGAGAGCTCAGCGAAAAATAATTAAAGCTAAAACATTTGCAACGAAGGCAAGAGGCAGACCAAGATCCAGATGGATGGACGAACTAGAAGGTGACGTGAAAAACTCAAGGTCAACAACTGGAAGGAATCAGCCAAGGATCGGGTCAAGTGGAAACATTTTGTGCAGCAAACCTAAGCTCACACAGAGCTGTTGCGCCAAATGATGATAATGATGATTGTATGGTATACCATACTTGTATGTCCGCCATAGCCGAATGGGTTTGTACGTGACTATCATTCCGTAGGGTCCGGGCTCGAAATCCACTACGACCGTGAAACACCAAACGATAGAAAGTTCATTTTATTAGCGTTCGGCAGATTATGGCAAGGACTCGACAAAATTTCGGAGGCGGCAACTGTAGGCCTCTCCATTTGTGGAACAACTTCAGAACGAACAAAACTGCAGCTTGGAAGAGGTGCCCATACTTCTCTGGCTATACGCTAGAAATGGGCGGACATAGAAACCCTGAAGAAGCTACAATACTATTTTCCTGTACGCGAATTGGTGCGTACATTTCTGTTAGGTGTTTAAGAGTCGTTCAAAGCACGAAAGGCGACAGGATGGAATAAACCATCGTAAAATCAATCACGTCGAATAGCTCTTACCCCTTGGCAGGTGTTAGTATTCTCGCAACTTTCGATGGCAGGAAAATCATCGTGGTATATCTGCGAAAAGCCACAGGGCTTAGCCTTAATAGTTTTGCAGCATGGTGCTAAAAGTATCTCAGGAGAAGATATCTTAATATGCCAAGCCACTTCATGGAGGCGAAATACCTTGCCACATTTCTGTATATCAAAATGGTATCAACAACAAGTTTTGTTGTTGTTCTCCTTCTTTATTGGCGCGATAAGCGCTTACGCGATTTTGGCTGAGTTTAACAAAGCTCATCAGTCGTTTCTTTTTTATGCTAACCGGTGCCAGCTGGACACCCCAAGTAAAGCCAAGTTCTTCTCCCCCTGATCCCCCATGAGCAGAAGAGGCCTTTCTCTTCTTCTGCCACCAGCTGGTACCGCATCGAATACTTTCAGAACCGGAGTGCTTATATCCATGCTTACGACATGGTTCAGCCAACAAAGCCGCTGGATATTTTTTCGCTGTTTTATGTCTATGCCGTCGTAAAGCTCATTGTATCGTCGCCTACGCAGAGTTTTTCCCTCAAACATTCCATGGGACGCCTCATCGGATATTGTCATCCTCTACGCTTCTGCGCCATACGTTAGGACGGGCATGATGAGAGCGTTATAAAGTGTTAGTTTGGTTCGTAGAGGGAGGACTTTATTACTCAATTGCCCAAAGATTTGTTCAGTTATGTAAAATAGACACTAAATGTTTTATAACACTAAGTTAGAACGCTCTATAGAAAGACATTGCATCGATTGGAGCTAAAACCAGCTGAAGTACTTCGGCTTATATAGAATTTATCAGATTATTTTAAATATTTTTTCTGTTGCAGAGAACTCTTTTAACAAATAGATCTCTCATAATTAATAGATCTCTCAAACTACCGTCCCGTCTATGCGCCCAAGGACCTCTTAGATGTCTTGTTGTCGCTCAAGGGACCACAAAAGCCAGCGGCGGATACTGAATTTGTGTAAATATTTTTCCCAATACCGAGCATTCTGTCCCACACTCTAATATTTATACTACTTTCTTCTATAGGCAAGTACCCAATTGGGAGTTTTCGCATATTGAATTGCCGGTGAAGAAACTCTTCGAATTGGTAAGGTAACATATTCGTTTTTAAAGACTATTTAAAAATATGTAAAAAAATTAATTTTCTCACTATCAAAGCGTCTCCTATTCGCTGAGCTCTCTCGTAAGGATAGCACAACAAATATCTTAGACTTGCCCACACAATGCAAACGTATACTGGAAACCAAGCAAGCGCCACTATGCCAGCATTTCCTGAAGAAGGGAAGGACGCCGCCGCCGTTTCGTGGTGAATTATGGTCCTTTGTACTATCGTATGGCAGTTACATGAACGGGCAGGTTGGTCGAAAACGAAGTCGGGATGGTCCAAGCGTTCGCACATTAATAGCGAAACTGATCTTGTAAAATTGGATATCATTCGCGATCAATGAGACTCACTGAACTTTGCGGAATTGCATACGTTTCAAACAGTTTTTGTTATGCCATATCACTTCATTAAATTCCCTTTTCTTTGTACTTTAGGAATGTGAACATTGGGCACATTTACGTAACAAAGTTTTGACCACCGATCACATTGTAGATAAACTGATCTTCAAAGACATTCAATTGACATCCTCCAATGACGATCAATATTTTGTTTTCGAAGATGTACTCTATCAAATAATGCTATGCTTTTCACGTGACACAGAAATCGCCAGTCAAATTCAGTTTGAGAAATATCCAGTGAAGGGCAGATATTATGATGGTCCACCTTCAGGTGTAGTACCCTTCCACGGTATTTGCATGTTTGGTAAGTGGTATTGGAATCAATCAATTATCAATCTGTGCGACGCTTTCTGCTTTACTGGTTTTTAGCGGCACCATTTTGTTATTTATACGATTCTTCTATAAATTTGTACTTCACATTTCGCGCTTTCTATATACGCTACTGCCATCGATTGACCACAATAAACACACATCCTCAGGTGAGTAGGAAATATATGAGAATATGGCCTTAGTCACTGAAGAAATCATTTTATCCAGGGTATTGTCAGTTTGTGTCTATTGTACGAGAAGCTTTTGCAAGCACACGAGCCGCAGCTGTGGTCACACTTCCGTGAACTACAAATACAACCGTAAGAATCTTTTGGTTAAACCAGTTTTTTTCAACTTATTACTAGATTGCTCAATAAGTTTTGCGGTTCGATAAGAGAGGGTGTTGCTAATAGCCAAATTTTTTTATTTGTTATGTTGGTTCACTCTTCATATGAACGCATCTGAAGTTGCATTTCAATCTGTCAATTCATTCTTTGTTTACAAGCCATTCAATATAGACTATAATTAAAAATATAAGAAAAAATTCGAGAGAGATAGTTTTTCAAAAATGGCCAACAATTTATTTCTTCCAAGAATTAAGAAAAAACTTAATTTTTTTTCCAAAAATTAAAAAAAAAACAATTTCTTTTAATTTTTTGTATAAAACTTTCTTTTTATTTATTAGGATGCATCTTTTTTTTATTTTTTAAGATAAAATGTGTAAAACAAATTTTTTTTTCAGAAAAATTATTTTTTTTTAGTTTTGGAAAAACAATTTTTTTGATACTATTATTAAAAAAATTAAAAAAAAATTCGAGTGAGATAGTTTTTCAAAAATGCCCAACAATTTTTTTCCAAAAATTAAAAAAAAGCTTAATTTTTTTCCAAAAAGGAGTTTTTTCCAAAAATAAAAAAAGGAAAAAATAACAATTTCTTTTTATTTTTTAGGATAGACATTTTTTTTATTTTTTAGAATACATGTTTTTTATTTTTTAAGATAAAATGTTAAAAAGAAAATTTCAGAAAAAAAATTTGACTCAATTTTTTTTCAGAAAAATTATTATTTTTTTTTATTTTGGGAAAACAATTTTTTTGATACTGGGTAAGACTCCGTCAGAAAATATGAGATTTGCAAGTGGTCTTTCGATTTCTTTGAAACTTTGGGAAATATTAGTTCTAGGTAAGATACATTCGAGCCTAAAAGGATTTTGAAAAATTTTCAAAATTGAGTCATCTACGCCATGTTGAAAATCGGGACCGTGTTTTTTTCAAAAATCAATATTTCTTGAACCGTTGGATGGATTTCAATGCAATTTACAGACAATATAGAAACAAATAAATAGTTTAAATTAGTATTATGTTAAAAAAAAATTTCGAAATTTTGACCAAAAAAAAGTCAAAAAAATTTTTTGAATCAATTTTTAGTTGATTTGGCCAGTTTTTTAGATTTTCTGTTATACACGTAACGATTCCTTATGATTTAACCTTTATTTTGAAATAAAAAATTTTATGGTGTCTATAATAGTTCTCGAGATATTGCGATTTTAGTGGAAGCGCGCACCGTGAAGTTCGCGGTTACGCAGCGTACGCGAACCGGGCGTGCGCGCTTCCACTAAAATCGCAATATCTCGAGAACTATTATAGACACCATAAAATTTTTTATTTCAAAATAAAGGTTAAATCATAAGGAATCGTTACGTGTATAACAGAAAATCTAAAAAACTGGCCAAATCAACTAAAAATTGATTCAAAAAATTTTTTTGACTTTTTTTGGTCAAAATTTCGAAATTTTTTTTAACATAATACTAATTTAAACTACTTATTTGTTTCTATATTGTCTGTAAATTGCATTGAAATCCATCCAACGGTTCAAGAAATATTGATTTTTGAAAAAAACACGGTCCCGATTTTCAACATGGCGTAGATGACTCAATTTTGAAAATTTTTCAAAATCCTTTTAGGCTCGAATGTATCTTACCTAGAACTAATATTTCCCAAAGTTTCAAAGAAATCGAAAGACCACTTGCAAATCTCATATTTTCTGACGGAGTCTTACCCTACTGTTATTAAAAAAAGTTTTAAAAAAATTCGAGTGAGATAGTTTTTTAAAAATAGCCAACAATTTTTTTCCAAAAATTAAAAAAAACTTAATTTTTTCCAAAAAGGAGTTTTTTCCAAAAATTAATAAAAAGGAAAAAATAACAATTTCTTTTTATTTTTTAGGATAAACTTTTTTTTCAGTTTTTAAGATAAAATGTTTAAAAAAACAATTTTGTTTCAGTAATTTTTTTTCTGAAAAATTATTTTTTTTTTAATTTTGGAAAAACATTTTTTTTTGTATACTATTAATAAACAATTTTTTTTCCAAAAATTAAAAAAAACCTAATTTTTTTCCAAAATTATTTTTAGGATACATTTTTTTATTTTTTAAGATAAAATGTTAGTAAAATTTTGGGAAAAAAATCAATTGAGATAGTTTTTCAAAAATGGCCAACAATTAAAAATTAAAAAAAAGAACCTAATTTTTGTCCCCAGAGGATTTTTTTCCAAAAATTAAAAAAAAAAAATTCTTTTTATTTTTTAGGATAAACATTTTTAATTTTTTTATTTAACTTTTTCGAGAAAAATTATTATTTTTTAATTTAGGAAAAACAATCTTTGATCATTTCTAAAGAAATAATTCACTCTGATTTTTTTTTAATTTTTTTAATAACATACGTACTATACTCAGTAATCTCTGAAAGTTACATAATGGGATTGCCATTCACTTTTCGAGTTACAAATATTTGAATACTTAGGGCGAATAAGTGGAAAATACCTCTCTAGCGAAGCGCTCACATACAGCTATACATACATATCTACTTGTGCGACGGTAGAGTAATCAATTTCATTGAGTCACTGATTGACGACAATATTCATATATCATATCACATCACCTCACGCCATATCGCACACGTCACGTCACATCGTATAGGGATGATGTGATATCATCACGTCACGTCAGTGTAACATTTCACTGTTTTGCATAACCTAACTTCATGTTGTTGTTGTTGTTGTAGCAGTAACTTCGCCCTGTCAGTGTAGTGTAATTACCGGTCGTCTTCGTCTAGCTCTTCTAACGGTAGGCCCAGGAAACTGGCTGTTTCGACGGGTTGGGTCCAGAGGGAGAGAGGTGTTAGATGAGTGGGTTTGATGGGGCATGTGAAGAGGTGGTTTGTGTCGTGCGGGGTACCTTCACATGCTGGACATATGTTTAGTATGTCGGGGTCGATTCTGGATAGGTAGGAGTTTAACCTGCTACAGTATCCAGAACGTAATTGTGCCAAGATTACGCGGGACTCTCGGGGAAGCTGGAGCTCTACGTCTGCGATAGGTGGTGGTTGAACTCCGATAACGGCATTCGGGGGTCGGGAGCTTAGGAAGGTGGTAAGGGTCTCCCGATGAATGTCGTTAATGGCCTGTCTGTACACTGTCTGATCCTGGAGTGGTCTGTCCGTTTTGTCCTGGATCTCGTCCACGTAGTTGAGGAAGTGTCTCCTGATGTGCCTGGGAGGTGGCTCAGGCTCGAGCAGGTGTCTGCATGGGGAGGCCTACGGTGACACCCAAGCAGAAACTACTTGTCGAGCATTTTGTTGTGCTCCTTAACAGGGAGCATGTACGCCTCGTCATGCAAGTGTTGGATAGGGGACATCAGGAGACATCCTGTCGCGGTGCTGAGGGCAGTATTCTGGCAGGTCTGGAGCTTCGTCCACTGCGTATCACTGGTTCCAGGCGACCAGACAGTCGCGGCATAGTTCAGAACCGGTCGGCCTATTGCTTTGAAGGTCGACAGCAACATTTCTTTGTCTTTGCCCCAAGTGCTGCCGGCGAGCGACTTGAGGACCTTGTTGCGATTCTGTACTCTCGTTGCAATAGCGGTTGTGTGCGCTGAGAAGGGGAGCAAGCTGTCAAAGGTGACTCCCAAAATTCTGGGGTTATTAACCGTCGGTATTGGGGTATCATCGACGTGCACCTGAAGTGGCAGCTTGACCTCCTTTGTCCAGGTGGTAAAAAGGGTTGCCGTGGATTTAGTGGGAGAAAGTTTTAAGTTTCTCGCAGTGAAGAAGCGAGAAAGGCGGGCGAGGTAGTCGTTTACTTTTGAGCAAAGGCCATCAATGTCATTGCCCGACGCCATTATCGTGCAGTCGTCGGCATATGAGACCAGTGAGACTCTCTCTGGTGGCTGGGGGAGTTTCGAAATATAGAAATTAAAAAGCAAGGGTGAAAGGACACCACCCTGCGGTACTCCTTGCTTTATTTTTCTCTGTTTTGAGGTTTGGTCTCGAAATATTACCGACGAGTGACGACCACTCAGGTAGTTCGCGGTCCACCACCAGCCCTGGCGGGAGTGTCGACTGTAAAATGTCATCTAGTAGCGTGGCGTGGCTGACTGTGCCGAAAGCCTTTTGTAGGTCCAACGCTACTAGGACAGTCCTCTCGCAGGGGCGGTTTTGGTTTAGTCCGCGGTTTACCTGGGTGTTTATGACGGTGAGTGCCGTGGTGGTACTGTGCACTCTACGGAAACCATGCTGGTGTAGGGCTGGAGTCAGGTGTTGGAGTGGGAGTAGAAGGGCTTCAAGCGTCTTCACTACTGGGGAAAGGAGAGTTATCGGACGATAAGACTCCCCTTGGTTGGCGGGTTTCGCAGGCTTCAGCAGTGGGACCACTCTCCCTAATTTCCACTTATCAGGAATGATGAGAGTGGCCATGGACAGGTTGAAGACCTTTGTGAGATATTCTACTCCCAATGGACCCAGCCTTTTCAACATCAGCATGTTTAGTCCGTCGGGGCCAATGGCTTTTGATGGTTTCATGTGTTTGATGGCCCCCTGAACCTCGGCACTGGTGAAAGTAAGCGGTGCACTATTGTATGGCAGTTTGTGCAACCGTCTGGTGGCACAACGTTTGGATCTGTCGACCGGAGGATGCAGTATAAATTGCCGGCTAAAATAGCTCGCGCATCTCTTCGGGTCCGACGAAGTACGACCGTTGAAGGTGATATCCACCTTGTCGTTGTGCTTCATCGGGTTCGACAGGGACCTTACGGTGGACCAGAGCTTGCTCACACCAGAGGTGAAGTTACAGGACTTCAGATGCTCTACCCATTTGGTCCGCTTATGTTGGGTGACCAGTTGCCGGATCTCCGAATTGAGATCCTTTATACGAGGATCCCCGGGATCGGCCTGGCGTAGGCGGTCACGCTCGTTTGCCATAACGGCTGCTTCGGCTGGGAAATTGGGACGTAATTCCCGGATCCGTCCAGCAGGTATGAAGCGAGCCGCGGCGGCTGTAATCGCCTTGCGGAATGCGCGTTCGCCTGCGCGCACATCGGTGGGAGTGGGTAGGGCTGCGAAGATGTCCTCAGTAAATTCCGCGAATCTGGTCCAATCAGCTTTGTTAAAGTTGATGTATGACCGGTGATCCGCGGAAACGAAGTCGGCAGGTCTCTCGATCGAGATGATAATGGGCAAGTGGTCTGATGCAAGCAATAGCATAGGTCGCCAGGTTATGCTATTTATCAGGCCAGCGCTAGCAATTGTTATGTCAGGCGAGCTGCTACAATTGCCCACTACCCTAGTGGGGGCGTCGTCATTTACAGTGCTGAACGTCGAATCGTCTATCTGCTCTGCCAATAGCTGTCCCCTACGATCATTTGGCAGGCTTGAATGCCAAAGATCGTGATGCGCGTTAAAGTCACCTACTACCAATCGGTTTTCTCCCCTGATGAGCGCACCAATATCGGGGAGATATCCTGCCGGGCAGCAGGTAACAGGGAGTATGTAAATATTATAAATTTCGAGCTCGGCATCGCCTGACCGGACAGCTATACCTTGACGTTCTAAGGTGCTGTCCCTGCGGTCGATGCCTTCATCAATAAGACGATACTGCACTGAATGGTGTACTATGAACGCTAGGCCACCACCGTTGTCTCGCTCGCGGTCCTTTCGGTGCACATTGTAGCCGTCCCTGGAAATCAGGGGGGAGCTAGCGTGCAGTTTTGTCTCCTGGACCGCAGCTATCTTGATTCCGAACCGACTCATGAAGTCGACTATCTCGTCAATCTTGCTCGTGAGTCCGTTGCAGTTCAGTTGCAGAAGCTTGAAGCTTCATATCACACTATACTGTATATATAATGGCCTCTTACACCATTTGTTGGGTTTTAGGCCGAGGTCCTCCTCCTCCTGCTCTTCATATCACATTATATTATATTATTATATTTATTAAATATACATTTATCGCATGTAGAAATTTTGGAGATGATCTCCACATGAAAGCTTGCCGCCGCTCAACTGATCAGCTTTTGATAACGCGCTTGAATAAAATTATTTTACAGATGAGAAAATGTTCACTGTTGAAGAAGTTTTTAATAAGCAGAACGACAAAATCTATGCTAAAACTTCTAAAGAGGCAAAAAATGTTGTTTCAAGGGTTTAGCGTGGCCACCAACCAGCCTCCGTAATGGTCTGGTGGGAGTGTCTTGTAAAGGCAATACATCTCTTTATTTCTGCGAAAAAGTTGGTATGACCTGTGAGAAGTCTACAGGGAGGATATCTTAGAAGCAGTTGAGCAGTAATCTTTTCAATGGAGCGCATTGGATCTTCCAACAAGATTTCGCTCCAGCCCATAGGCAAAAACCACCCAACAGTAGCTAAAAAACAATAAGCCTGGGCTCATAGCCGAAGAAGATTGGCCGTCTTGAAGTCCATATTTGAATCCATTGAACTACAGTTTGTGGTCGGAATTGCAGAAAATGGCCTGTCGAAGACCTCTAGAAATTTTAAGAGTCTCAAACAATCTTTGTTTCGAGCAGCGACGTCAATATTCATGGAAACCGTGCGTGCTGCAATAGGTGAATGGGCTAATCGTTTCAAGGCTTGTGTAAAAGCAAATGGTGACCATTTTCAATGAATTTTTTTTTTAATATTTACATAATTAAATAAAACTATCTTTATTAAAAAAAGGTATTACAATTTCATATATATAACGGTCTTAACTTGTAACAGAACTTATGGCAGGACTAAGTATACTTATATTCGTATTACGAACTGATTTCACCATACTTTGTCTTACCCTATGATCAAAAAGTACCGTGAATATTTAATTTAAACAAACCGCGCACGTGGGAACCGGTCCATATTTTTTTCTTATGCTGGTAGGACTCTAAGACACACATCAGTCCCTATGTATCCGTTTTGCAGCGTTCGAGAGTTTCTGTATGTCGCAAACGGCCGGAAATGTAGGCAAACAATTCTTGGATTGATGATAACGCGCCATCGCATCGAGCCCAAATTGTGCTGAAGTATTTGACTAAACACCAAGTAAATACCATCGAGCAAGCACCGTATTCACCTTATATGGCCCCGTGCGGCTTTTTTTTCTTTCCCAAGTTGAAGTTACCACTACGTGGAAGCGATAAAGGAGATCAAAGAAAATGCGACGAAGAAGCTGAAGGCCATCCCTTTGTCGGCCTACCAGGGGTGCATGGAGGACTGGGCTAAACGTTGGCACATGTGTGTTGCTTCAGACAGGTCATATTTTGACGAAGATAAAATAGATTTGCCTGAAATTTAACTCTGTTTTGTTTTATTTAAACATTCCCGGTACTTTCATATCTTGTCATACCATACACAAGGTGGCGCAAAATTAATCGCTTTTTTTTAATAACGTTTTTACTACCTCCAATTAGTTCTTTCATTCTTATTAAATTAGGCCACACATATTTATATTTACATATTTATCCTTCTACTTCTTTTTTAGCATCCGCATCGTTTTCAAGTGGCTAATGCGTGCCTTCAGTGGCCACCTGCCACCTGATCAGCTGTTGATACTATGGGATTTGGTGCGTACAAATATTTTTTCTTCATTTACATAGTGATTTAAGCTGTTTTAGTGGCCTCCAAATATTTATTTTTCGTATTTTCATTTTGTGCGCTAAAACAGAAAACAATTAAAAAATAAAAATGCATACTCTCCTTCTATCCCGTCTCCCAGATTCTCGGCTACGACAGCTTGGAAGTCCTTTCACTCTTTGCCATCATCATTTTGAGCTTTCGCAAAGAGAGTCTCATGCAAGTCTCATCACTCGATAATATTGAGGCAATACTGGCGGATTTGTCATCGATTAAAGTGTTACCGCTTATACAGTTGGCGTTGAGTCGTGATTGAGGGGCGGGGAAAGCAAATTATCTCAAAATATTGTCTATTGATAGACTATATTGACTATATTTACTATGGATATATTTTGATTTCTTATGCAAATGTGATATGTGAATATGTACGCTATGTTCTCGATGTATGCACTCATTTTTATTTTGTTCATATACGTAATTATACTATATACATGTATTTGTGTATACTGTTTTGTAATAGCCAAATGAGATTTAAAAAAAATTGGCTAATAAATAAAAAGAAAAAAATATACTTATTTGTTGATACTTTCTTAATAAAAAACATTAAGAAATACAAATACAAAAAAATTTATAATATTAAAGAAGAGGTTAAAAAAATGTTTTGTTAAAAAATTTGAGTTTTAACCCCACCTTCTTGTATGGGAGCTAGGTAAAGTAAAACAGGGCGAACACAGATGGCTCAAAGCTTGAAAGTAGGATGGGCGTAGCTGTCTATTCCAAACAGCTGGGGATCTTTTGCAGCTTTCCGCAGAGTTTTTCAGGTTGAACTGATGACAATAATAAAAGCCGTGACACCGGCACAGTGTGTTGCGATTCCTAGAGATGATATCCAAATTTTCACTAATAGCCGGGTGACGATAAAACCCCTTACAAAGTAGCCGACAACCTCTAAGATAGTCATGAACTACTGCTGCATATCTTTTAACTAGATGACTGAGTCATTTCACCCACAGGTAACATGAGTTGCTGGGCATTGCAACAGCGATGGGAACAGTAGGACCAATAAACTAGCGATACTTGGCACCAAGTTTGCTGATAAATACAGACAATGACGTAGGTATACTCTTAAGACTTGTAAGCTACTTATTTCTGAGGAAATTGTAAGAACAGCTATAAAAATATTGCGTAGCGAACCCAACTGCAGAATCGCCCGACAATTGTGTCCGACTCTCAGTGCTAAACGAACAGAATCTCTGGTAAGCCGAAATAAGCGAATAAGTCTTAGCACACTGATTTCAATTATAAGGGGGCATTGCCTAATCGGCATCCACGCTCAGGGTGTGTAAACACATAACGATCCCGCACCTTCTGTGCCATTGTCCTGGTCTATCCAAACGTAGATTTACCATTTTAGGATTTTAGGTAGACAATCATTTAAATAATTGGAAGATCTTAGTTCTGTGGAAATCATAAATTTGCAAAGTACACACTGGTTTTAAGAGAGATAAGGACAAGTTCCCCACGCGGTAACACAATGGACTATGAGCCTGAGTGTGTCAACAGTGGACAACCTAACCTAAATGTCGTCGTATGTCAATCATATTTTACATTTGTGTACTAGACAGCTGAAGTATACAAACTAAAAATCTTTGATACATGTTCAAGATCGATTATGTCTTATTGATCATAGGTTTTGGATGAGAGAAATATGAGCCAGTAGAGGAACTTTTTTTTATTAAAAAACTGATCTTTTTATCTGCAAACACGCCGAATTACATGATCCACTGCTTCCGCAGTATTTCCATACTCTCAGAGCTCTTATGTATTATGTTTTTCACTGTTTTTCTCTGCCAAATGACAGACTTCTGCATATCCTTGCTAGAGATTTATCGTAAACTTTTAATATGAATCCTCTAAATGTCTTTTCTTCTGCTTCCTTGAGGGCATATTTTCCGCAGCTTATAGAAAAACTTTGTCAAAGAATTCTCGGTATTTTTAAACTCAGCGAAAAAAATTTCATCTCACGATTTGAGTACTGGTTTACCACTTATAAACATCAACTATTTCAGTGACGACAAGATGCTTCACGATGACCCAAAAATGTTCGAGTTTTACGAACCGTCTCTGCCAAATGTTCACCATTTTTATAGTGAGTTTTAATAATTTCAATGCGTTTACGCGTGTATCGTTCCATTTTAATTAATGGCGTAGTTTCTACTTGTCAAATATCAAAAAATTACAGCCTCAAAAGTAGCATCTACCGAAATACCGGGCTATTCAAAATAGCACCTGCCATTGGAAACCCCTTTATAACGTTTTCACTTATGAGCTGTATTTGTTTTGTTTTTGTTTTGGTTGGTTTTGAGTTGAAAAATTCATCTCGCTCAAAATATGGAATTAACTCGTGAAAATTTTCTAACGCTTATTTGTTACGATTTTTAACGTGGATTGTGGAATTATGAAGACGGAAGTGCATAATTGAACGACTTATTCTACATACTTGTGGTGTTGAAGCACCACACTTAGGCACTATGAAACGCTGGTACAACGAGTTTGCATGAACATCTGTCAGTTGTGTTATTTTTAACTGGAAATAAAACAGAAGCAGTCAGCATAGAACAGGAAATTAGCCAATTAGAAGCATTTGCTTATGCCTTTGGCGAATGAAGCACTAAGAGTAGCGGACCTAAAACACTTCCCTGAGGCACTTCAGCGCAGCCAATGAATGTTTCAGAGGATATACCATTAATTGTGACCACACAACGTCTTCCGCATAAATACAATTTCCCCAACTGCAGCAGAACAAACAGAGTGATAACCAAGTGAAGTGAATTACTTAATATTTTTCTGCAATAAATCATCCACGGCATATTTTATTTTATCATAATATTTTTATTTAGGCAATTTTATAAATTCAAATATACACACTTTTTTCTTTTCCTTGTAGTGGAACAACAATAATATAATTTTAATTTGTATTTTAGTATTTATGTATGTTTCTATTTGCTATAGTTCATGATTTGCGTATGCATAGGTATAATTATTTTTGATTTTGTTTTAAAAACTTTCAAGGAATCTATGTATGCATGAAGGTATGCTTTTGTTTGAGTACTTCTAACTTTATTCTTTATCCTCTTCTTTTTCGTTTATTTTAATATAAATTATGGGGAATTTAATTGTTGCTTTATGCGATTATAATGTTTTTAATGATTTTCAGTTTTTAGTCAATTTCAGTATCTAATTATTTTGCAGTTAATTTTTATTTTTAATAGTTTTCATTATTTATAGCGACTTTTGAATTTTTAACTTTTTTTTTAATAATTACACATCGATTTTAATGCTATTGTATAACTATAAATGTAAATACATTCAAACAACAATGCTGCTGCGACACTTATGAGGTTAAAGGTTGACTTAAGTTTTAAATTTGATTTGATCAATTGTTTCGCATTGCTGCTTTTTTGATTTACATATATGTTTTTTTATAAATTTTTATTTTTTTTATCAATTTTTTTATGAATTTTTATTTAAGTATCATAAATTTTAAAATGTGCAAATCGTTACGGATCTTGCGTTTATGCGTATTAAATTTTTTTATATAATTTTCTTTTTTTACTTCCTTTATATAATTTTGTATTTAATATAATTTTTTTAATACATTTTTTTTACTATAATTACTTTTTTTAATATAATTTTTTTTTCTTTGTAATATAATCTCCTAACTACAAGAAAATATATGTAAATATTTGTTTTTAAAATACACTAAAACTTATTATACATATGTACGCATATGCTAATTTTGTTTTTGTAAATGTAATAGTTTTCTATAATACATATAAATTTCTCAATGTACATATGTATGTATTAGTTTAAGTATATGAATAGGCAATTTGAAAATGTTTAACTGTTTAAGTTACACATATTTTCTGTTTTCATTTTGTTTGTAGTTAATTTGTTTTTTTTTTATTAAATAATTTTTTTGTTTTATTAAAAATTTATTTCTTACAATTTTTATTTTTAGTATTACATGTTTCCTTTGAATTTCTTTAAACACCACAAATAATTTTAATTACTATTAAACGTTTTTGTAAAGTCTAATATTTTTATTCCTAATTTCTTCGCAACGAAAATTTTAACGCACTTTGGAGAGGAAAATTTAGTTCAACCAAACTCATTTGGATTTTTAGGTTTTTTTTTCAAGTATACAAGTATTTTAACGGTTAAAGTATAAGAATACAGATGAAAGGAATGGAAACGTTTACATAACTCACATTCGGGTTTAAGGGGTAACACCACTGTACACGCGTAAAATAAACACGATTTTTAAAGAATTTTTTTGTATAGAAGGAAAAGGAAAACAATCACTCTGATTTGGGAAGTTATTACTTATATACTAAAATACAAAACTACAAAGTTTGATCGAAAAATTTTACAAAATGGCGGCATTATTGGAGACATTTTTGTAATGTGGTTTCTCTTGAAAGAGCTCCGCGGCACGCAGCACAGAGGGTGCAAATTTTAATCTGGAACAAAGAAACATTTTTTTTCTTAATCTAGATAAGAATAGCTAGAGAAACACGTAGGGGATTTAAAAAATATTTATTTTTGTGGAATTAGCAAGCATTTGAAGGAAAAAACTCTATTTTGGACTAAAAAAACGGCATTTAAATAATTATAACAATCGTTTAAATTAATCTATCGAAAATCCCCTACGCTCTTCTCTTAAGAAGGTTATTATACAGACGTACTGAAAAACCTGATTAAAAATATTTAAAATTGTTTGAGTTATGCTGCGTGCCAATTTCAGAAAAGATGTTTTGAGAAAGACGCGTTTAAAGTTTGGAAATTTGGAGAAGTCGTTAGGTAGCAGTCACTAACGCTTGGTTAAAAGCTTAAAATATTTATGAAATAAACTTCGGTAACGTATAAAACTTTTTGTTCTGTATTTTAAAAGGTTCAAAGAATTTTTTAAGCTTATAAAAAAAAAACAATTTTTTGAAATTTCTACAGTGGTGTTACCGCTTAATACATTTTGATTTAAAACGAGGCTGAATTAAAAAACACGCAATATTAAAAAAAAATCACTCAAATTATTACGGAAATGTTGACTATACATAAATGAAAAAAAAAATATTACCACATGTCTTAAAAATCAATTGGTTTGAATCTTCTAAAAGGAGATACAAAAATACCACAGTTTAAAACAAATTTGATGCTGTGATCTACATCTTAAGTAGAAAATACAAAACAGTAGGGGCTAAAAACAGTTTGCAATAAAATAAGAGAATTACGAGTATAAATATATAAATACCAGATTCCATGTCCTCACATAATATTGGGTTGAAGTTGGATTAGTTGAAGTTCTGTCGTATTTTAAAGATAATATTTCATGTGAAACCCAAACACTTTGCTTTAACACAAACCCAAGAGATTTAATGTGAACTCCAACAGTTGTATGATGAATGCAATTTCCTGCAATTTCTCCTCATGTTAAATGTGGATTATTCTCGCAAAACATCATTAGCGATCTTAGATGGTCCAGATTGATCCAGATCGATTACTTTCTTGAAGGCTCAGTTGCCCGGAATTTACTATATCTTTTCCAAATACCGCACATACATTTTTACATGCTACCGCGTG
Organism: Anastrepha fraterculus; assembly: GCA_037575425.1. Lineage (NCBI taxonomy): Eukaryota > Metazoa > Arthropoda > Insecta > Diptera > Tephritidae > Anastrepha > Anastrepha fraterculus. Next base: position 51,003 of record JAYXIM010042225.1, on the reverse strand, counting down.
TTGATGCGGTGCTTCTTTTCTAGAATCCATACAAAATGCATTGGCGTAAATGCACTTTATGTCAGTAGATAAAGTCTTTCACTTTAAATATCGCAAGTAAATGATGAACCACAAAAAAAGGACTCCTTTTTTATTATGCAGCAAGTAAAAGAACAAAAAATATTTCCCTATGACTCACTGACTATTCCAATGATATCTGACAGTTTTTTATTTACAAAAAAAAATTACCTGAATTACCTATTTCAAATACGACAGAACTTTCCCTCAAACCCAATAATATCATCGAAGAGCTCTACGCTCAATTATTTTTCCCAAGATTCTCTGTTACATTAGAATTAATATTGCAGGAGCAAGCTTTTGAAAGATTTAAGAAAAAACAACAACAACAACAACGCTGTACGTTTTATGAATCATACAACACCCATGTGTTTTTTGGGCCCATTCCAATCGACGAGGCTTGTCCGCAGGCAACAATCTTTGCGTCAATTGAATCTTATACGGGAATAAATGCAAATCAATGCGGATAATTCGTTGTAAAGTGGTCCGAGCAATGCCCAACTGCTGAGAACGGCGATTTTGGGATGTCCTTGGCGAAGTCTCAACACTGGCCCGTACAAGAGCAATATTCTCATCTGATTGCCTTGGTCGCATCACCAGCCGAAAACCTTTCGTACAAACGTTTAATGGTGTTCTTAGAAGGCGCACTTTTCACATTATTTAATTTTTTATACGCACGTTGAGTTTTCACAATTGACTTCTTTTGTTGAATGTAAATTTTAGCAATTTGGGAGGGCTCGCGTGGCGTGTACTGTTTCATGGTAAAAATTTGCTTGGACTGACGCTTCCAACGCGGTATGTCATTAAGCGATCTGACGTCTCTGTCAAAAGATACAGGGTTGTCAGATGGGTCCGTCGAATATTAACAACCCTGTATATACAGCCTGTGTCAGAAGAAAAGAACCGGTTTTTTTCTTGTAACTTCAAGATATATTTCGTTCTGCTTTTTGCTGTATAATAGTCTCACTCAAGGGCTACGACGCCAGTGCTAACTCAGGTTAGTGACGTTCGAAACTTTCCCGTAAACACAACCAAACAAAAATGACAAAAACAAAGTACGCGAAGCGTTTTGAAGCGGGATTTTTATGCACGCATTCGAAAAGGCCGCGGCTGCAAAAGTAATTAAAAAAAAAATTGTTGTGATGTGGACGGAAGGTGTACAAAAATATTGATGACTTTTCCGAGCGCGGTTTGAAGCGAGTGACGACAAAAAAGCAGAATAAAGTTATTGTCCAACTTTTTAAGTGGGGCCCTTCTTTGTGACTACGCCAAGCACAAATATATATATATATATATATATATATATGTATATATAATTGGCGCGTACACCCTTTTTGGGTGTTTGGCCGAGCTCCTCCTTCTCTTTGTGGTGTGCGTCTTGATGTTGTTCCACAAACGCCAAGCACAATTAGTTCTTGCTAAAAAGGGAATAGATGTGAGCATCAAGACCATCGAACGTCGACTGAAGGAGGCGAATATGTCCTCCCGTCCCACATCGTCAAAACCACTACTCTCAGAAAAACACATTGAGAAACAACAAAAAAAGAAAATGGCGTCACAGTAATGGACGGGCCCTCCTAGTCCCCAGACGCCAACCCCATTGAAAATGTGTGGGGAACTATGAAAACGCATCTTGCCGGAAGGTCAGTCCATGATTTAATGCAACTCATGCGTCAAGATCGCAAAATCTAGTCCAGTTTGTCGACAAGCTATGCAGGAAAGCTGGTTCAAAGCATGAAGAAAATGCCAGGCTATACTCGACAACGTTGAAGACTAAACGGCTTATTGAGTAATTGCGTTACGTAGTTTTGTACATACTTTCATGTAAAACAAAATGTAAATATATATTTTTTATACTTCATGAATAATCGCGGTTCCTTTTTTCTGACGCAGATTGTATATGTAAATAAACGCTAAAACAAATTATTTATTATTCAACCAATCCAGTTTGCCTTCTTCATTGAAATATTTAAAACATTAAAAGAGAACTTCCAGTATCTCCCGTCCAGATGGCGTTGTATGTAAATCGGCACTTACTCGAAAATTTGTGAAATTCGAAACTTTTCTCGGGCAATTTCAGTATGCGTTTTGATTAGTTTGCCTTTTTTGTCAGCACTCTTTTTTTTGAAGTTTTACAAATTATTCATGGCGTTCGATCGAGAATGGAGCTGTTCACAGTTCTCGTTAACCGGATATCTGGAGCTGTACAAAAATCGAAAGATTTTTGAACATAAACTGAGGTACATAAGGAGCATCTAAGTTTTTTTTAAATTAACAATAACAACTATCCGCAAGTTGGTCAACAATGCACATTGTTTGGTGTTGAAAACTCAATTCCTTTTTATATGCTTGGACTATTTATTTTTGCACTTAATTTGGGCTGACATTCTATTATAAAAACAAAATTAAACATAACAAACTGTGTTTCGAAAAAATGTTTGGTTAAAATATTTTGATTCAAATTGAACTCGGTATTTATCGACCTATTAGATATATAATATTAAATAAAGAAAGACATGTATAAAGATAAGCGCCCAAATCCTTTGAAATTTTTTTACAAAAAAAAAAAAAAATATATATATATATGTACATTTATACGTATGTATGTATACATATGTATCCTAAGGTTCCAAGTAGGAACAAAAGACCACAAAAATAAAATAATTATTAAAAATAAACTATATGTAGATTACAAAAATATTAAAATTTATTAAAAAAATATGAAAACTTAAAATCCTCTAATTCATTTACAATTTCACATAAAACAGCTTCTACAATTTTTATTACTTTTAATAGTAATTTTATTTAGACCAGTGGCCTAAGTAGTTACTAATTTTTAATACACATAATTTTTGCTATATAGCAAAAATGGAATCTCGCGAATATAAACAACACATACACATATAATTTATTTTGTAAATCGCATATAATTTCTTGTGTGTTAATTGCCGTTGGTAAAGCGAGTTTAGTATATTTAATATTTAACATTTTTATTATAATTTTTTTTGTTTCTTTACATACGATTATTGATATGATATTGAATCACAACGATTTGTTATTAATGCTGTTCATAAATACTAATAGGGGTATTCACAGTCACAGAAAACGAATTAATTGAAAGTAGTTGGATAAAAATTTTGTAAAAACAAATTTAAAAGAAACTATAATTGTTCAATATATGCATAAGAAAAACAAATTTCATCACTGCTAAACGTTTTATTAAACAAATTAAAAATTAAATTTTATGAATACCCCAAACGTGGAACTAGTTAAAATTTTTATTAACCATAGTTTTCTTTGTAAGGACCAAAGTGAACAGAAATATTGTAGTTTGCATAAAATTTAAATAAAATTTAAATAAAATGAATTAAACAGAAATAAAGAGAATTAAACAGAAATAAATAGAAATATTTCAATTAAATTGAAATGAGCAATTAATTTAAAAAAAATTTATATAAAGGCTTTTCCAAGAAGAGGTGTTATTTTGATATACAAAGAAAAAAGATATTTTTAATTTAAATGATCGGTTGTTTATTTCATTATAAAGAGGAAGGTATGCCGTTAATAGTGGAAAATAATATCAGGTAAATGACCACCACGACCACGCTTACAGGACAGTATCCTTTTCATGATATTTTCCATAACCGAATTGCAAAGTGGCTGCCCTATGTCCTCGTGGCCTCACGAATTCCATCTTTGAGGTCATAAATCGACCCTGGGCTGTTGGCGTAGAGCTTCTCTTTCACGTGGTCCCATGAAAAAATTCACAAGGTGTTAAATCACAAGATCTCGGTGGCCAATTGTGATCACCTCTTCGAGAGATAACACGGTCCGTTGCTTGTGTGGCACGTAGCGCCGTTTTGTTGAAAATAAACGTTGTCCAGATCAATACCATCCAATCGGTAATCATCTCTCGATAGCGCAATTATATTCAAAATAGCACCTGTTATTGGAAAACCCTGTATATATACATATACTCAAAATATTTCAAAACAACCAAAAATTTAAACATAATTTATTAGAAATTATTATTATTATTCTAAAACAACAAAAAAAAAATCCAAAGAAAAAATCTAAAAAAAACAACAAAATTTTCTTACAAAAAAAAAAAAATTAAAGCAAACACCAAAACATATGTATAATATGAAAGAAAGAATCAACACATCAAAACTATTAAAAGATTTAATGTTTTTCTACTGATTCAAAGCAACCGAAAATAAAAACATTGTTTATTAGAAACTATTAGAAAAGCCGATTGTACAATTCTAAAACACAAAAAAAAAATCAACACAAGCAGTTCGCTTCTTAAAAACCACCAGCTGGTCAAAGATCTATTCGACCACAGCAACGCTACATCCCCCTCTGCATATAATCACTATACTATAAAAAAGAGACGTTTTCACAGACAAAATTTTCGAAGGTCCTAACCCCTTAACGACCAAAGGAAATATTTTTCCCTAACAATATTTTCTCATTTGTAATATTTTTTGATGTTGTACTCGTAAACACCAATTCATGTACTTTTTATCCTGAAAATTCCAGCAGTTCGACCATTTAAATGGAGAGAGAATAATAATAATTTTTAGGTACGAAGAACTTATATTTCGCGGTACCACGAATCACTGGCCTACTGACTGACTAGCCAAGAGTAAAGTTTGGAGAAATAGGGAAAAATCACACGCCTGCTGTGTAATAATGACGATCAGTTGGAAGTAGAAGGAAAATACCACCTTGATCAAAAAGTTCCCGGAACAACCGCCAGGAGATGCTCTAAGTCAACTGATTTGAGTCGTGCTTTTTTTTTTTGTTTTTTGTTATTTGCCACATCTCTGATTAACATTCATACCAGAATTTTATCGCTATTGCTTGAAGTTTGTAAAAGTTACGTCGTCTTGAGTAAATCTACCTCGGCACGCGTTTTCGATTTTTTACAGTTTTAAAATTGAATTTGAATATGCAACAAAGAGTTCGTATTAAACTTTGCCTTAAAAATGGATTCAATGGTGCGAAGACCTTAGAAATTTTGGGAAACTATTTCGAAATCTCTAAAGAAAATAGTCGTTTACGAGTGGCATGGCCGCTTCAGAAATAATAGAGAGTCCATCGAGGATGACAAACGAAGTGGCAAGCCGTCGACAACGAAAACTGATGAACACATCAACAAAGTGAAAGAAAAGTTGATCAATAACCGCAGATTAACCATCAAAAAAATGGTAGAGCATTTGAACATTACTTATGGATCCGTTTAGGACATTGTAGATAGTTTCTGTTGCCGCAAAGTTGGTCCCGAAGGACCTGAATTTCAAGCAAAAAAGGAGCGGCGTTGATATCGCCAAAGACATGATTTCCAAGGCTTAATCCGACCCAACATTCAACAAACGCATCATTACTGGTGACGAGACGAGGTCATATGAGGACGACACTTAATCCAGACATCAGGTGAGTAAGTGGAGAGCTCCGAATGAAAACCATCTCGTTTTCAGAACAAAAAGAAAGCGATGCTCACAGCTTTTATAGATTACAGCGGTATTGTACACCACGAATTTTTGCTAGAAGGTCAGACAGTTAATAAAGACTATTATTTGGGCATTATGCGATGTTTATGTGAAACAATTCGCCAAAAAAAAAGGATTTGTGGGAAAACAAATCGTGAATTTTGCACTATGAGAATGCAGAGTCGCACAGTGTCGTTATTATCTGTGAATTTTTGACAAAGAACGAAACGAATACCATTCAACAGCCATCAAATTCATCTGATAAAGCTCCCTGTTTTTTGTTTTTTTCTATTTGATCGAGTTAAAAAACCACTACGGGGAACCACTTCAGCGTTTTAACAGCTGAAAGAAAGTAATGGAAAAATCGAAGACGGCTATGATGGTTATACCGAAAATAGAGTTGTAGAATTGTTTCGAGAGCTGGCATAAGTGCAATCAGTTGATGATAATATCATTTTTGAGGAATAAACTTGTATTTTGAATATACTCCGGGAACTTTTTGATCAAGGTTGTAGAAAGAAAATCATTTTCAACTTTTTTAGAATCATTACAAAAATTCCCATCAAAGCAAACTATCTCTGAATGTGGATGGCAATGAGCGCTCATTTCGAGGAACAAAAAAATATTCAATCACTTCCTTGCTTTTTTTCGCTCAACTTCTAAATACATTTTTTGTATTCGATTTTTTTTTTTTTCAAATCAAAAGTTCTTTATACTAAATATATTTTTATTTTCTAGCCCTAATCAGCAGCACTCAGTTTATTAACACGTCGAGCGCGGCGCCGATAATTTCTGATCTTTTCCCACGGCCTCAGCGATGAATTCCTGTTGCTCCTTCCTTCCGGATAAAAATATCAGTTACGGAATTTCGAAGATAATTGGTAAATGGACTGACACAGCGAGTAAATGAACAAATTCTACTTCGGGAAGGTCAAATTGATCATAAATTACAGAAAAATGTAGGAGATGTCCATAAAGTTCGGAAATACTGTTCTGCTTGTGGGAAAGATCAGCGCCGGTCCCCAGTGCCCTGACATGAGAATCTGACTAAATTGAAAGGGTCAACAGCACTCAAAACGTCCCATCCGTAAACGTATCGGCAATCGTACGAAGAATAAATTACGCGATTCGTCTATCGTATTATCCGAGTGGGACGATGACATCCGAATACAAACGGATCGTAATCTCTTTTGCATTTACAATGGCTTTTAAGTTTTCCGCTTATGTTGCAACGCAGACAATATTTTCCCCCATATAAAAAAGCAGTGATTAACATGCTCACGTGACTAAGCGCTTTTGTGACCGCCGATTGGACATTATTCCCAATCAATTTCACAAACATATAATCTTAGGAGCTCACTTCGACACCTAAAGCCACACGCATTTGGATACTTTTAATAATTGGTCGCAATGTTCAATATGATCGAGGTTTATATAAGTAATACAAGGTGGCGCAAAATTAATCATCCAATTTTGTTTGTCAATACTTTTTTACTAAATAAAAAGATGTGTTTTTTATGGGAATCTTTATTTTGACGAGCGCTCCATTGCTTTTCTGTTTGTCTAATGCAGCTGTCGAGTTCACAAGTGTCAATTACGATTGACATACGACGCCATTTGCAAAAAATTATAAATCTTCCAATAGATTGATTAGTTTAGTGCCACCTTGTATAATAGTTATATTAAAAACATAGGAGAATAACTAAATGATGAAAGCTGAGCTAGAAATTCAATTCGCTATGCAAACACAAATTTTGAGCATTTTGTTTTTATCGAAATTAAATAACACATTTTATTTTTCTTACTCTTGAACAACACAACGCAAAGCGATATTCAGTCTTTTTAAAACCTAGATAAATTTTAGTTAAGTTTGTTAAAAAAATTTAATATAATCTTATAGAAATGAAAAAAAAAAACAACAAAGAGTAAGTTTTTAGAGTAAAATATAGTACATTAACGAGTACATTTGCACGGAATATTTGTTGTTTTAACCAAGTAACAGTTATTGGTTGTATTGCTCCCTCGACGATTGCCGCGAATTTCGGCATGATTTGAAAATAGACAAAGTAAGGAATGCATTACTTAGCCTTCGCCGCATGCGTGTTGCTGATGTTGTAGCTGCTGTAGTTGTTGTTGCCGTTGCTGGTGGTATTGTATTTCATGGATTGTTATTCTCGCCGCAGCACTGTATGCAATCCATGCAGTTGTGTTACCTGTTGCCATCGCCTTTTCTATTTATATTCGATGATGTCAGTTGAAGCTACTTTGCCAATGCCAGCCAGCAAGCGAGTGAGCGCGGAAACGAGGGATTAAAGAGATTAATGCATTACTTAAATGTGGGTATAACGTAAAAATTCGGATGAAAATAATGCGACAACTAAATGTTTTTTGTAATAAAATAACATTTTTAAGCTTAAACATAATGAAAAGTGTACAAAGAGGGAATGAGAAAACTTGGAAGAAAAATTAAGTGTAATTAACGGTGAAAATTCAAGAAAGAAATAAAGCTCTAGCAGAAAAATCAAAGCGATAGCGCAGAAGATTTATAGTAACTAAAATGCCTGTTAAAAGCAAAAAATAAAACAGTCTCTGGCGTTGCACAGTGGTCAAAAAAGAAAAAAAAGGGGGTTAGGTGTGAAATTTTCACTATTTTAGTGCGTAGCTGCATTTTTCAAGTAAAAGTCTAATTTTCAAAGTTCAAAATTGATCCAAAAATGCTTTCAATATTTTTAAAACTCGTTAAATAATACAAAGTGGCGCAAAATTAATCATCCGTTAGTTTTTTTTTAAATAACTTTTTTACGTACTAAAAAAAATGATTTGGAGTGAAGAAATCTTTCTTTTGACCTTTACGCGTTCTTTTTGTATACTGCAATTGTCTAGTTTACAAGTGCCAAATATGATTGATGCAAAAATCATAAATCTTCCGATAGGATGATTAATTTTGCGCCACCTTGTATTTGCGCATTCATCGTCGCAATTACGATATCGTAAGCATCAGCTCATATTTTAAAATTTTTATTTCTTAGGCGCGAAGTGGAAAATTTAATAGATTGCTTCCATAATTATAGAGATTTCAAAATACAATAGCAAAAAAATGTCTAAATAAAAAATATTGAAAAATAAATTTCTGAATTTAATACTTTAGAACAATTTTATTGTTGGTATTCCGCCTAGTTTCCTTGTTAGAAGACAAGGCCCACGTTTCTTGGTTCCTATTAGAGTTTCACGGTTGTATCGCAATCGTAAATCTATTTTACACGCTTGCACCATCTAACGCGACATTTTTAACAGAGGTATTATTCCTTTCAACGTAAGCAACATATGAACTGAATTGGAAACAAAACGGACCATAAATACAGTTCCATTTGTAGAACAGCATCAAAATGTATAAAATTAAAAACAATTCAACAAGTTTTTAAACTTTTTAATCAGAAAACTTTTTTAGGAAATTTTAGGAAAATTCTGGGTGTGCACTAGTATAGATCATTAAATTTTGGTAGATATCTTCTTCTTGTTTAGGTACTTAATCGCTCGTGGCACATAGGACATCAACCACGCCTGTGCGTCATCTTGAGCGTTTTTGTTTCGCCTCCAAGTTTACCTTGGCCTACCAGGCTTGCGACCAACATTTGTGAGAGGGTTGCCTTTCGTGCAATGCATGTATTGTTTTTGTGTAGAGTGTGCCTAATCCATCTCCATTTTTGGAGTTTTATGAGCATTTCGACTGGCTCTATTTGCACCTTTTTCCGTAGATCTGAGTTCGCAATTATTTTGGGCCAAAAACTGCGGAAGATATTCCTCAGGCAGCGATTAATAAAAACTTGAAGGCTGGTATTGATGGATTTGGTCAATTTCCATGTACAGCAAGCATAAAGTAGAACCGATACTACGTTGGATTTGGAAATTCTAATTTTCGTGTGAACGCTGATGTTATTATTGCGCCACACAGAAGACATCGTCCCAAAGGCGGCTCTAGCTTTAACCATGTGAGATTTGAGGTGTAAACCCTACTCTCTGCCTTCTAAAAGCGCTTATGGACGTAGCGCAGGTACACCTTGGGCAATGCAGCAGACGATGATCGACATTGCAGACCTGTTTGGGGCTGCTTTAACATATTGGAAATAGAGGTAAAAACAGGTACGAAGGGCTAAACCCAGGACCTTTGGTCTTATGGAAATGGCGGCGAATGAGCTTGTCGACAGCGGGTAAACGGTAGCGTTCCAGACCCCAGTAAAGGGTTACTGGTAAAACTAGACTGCCTGAAATCTATAAGGAGGACAAGTTCCGCCACCAGAATTTAGGTGGATAGGCTGGCGTCCCGTTTTCTTTAAAATCTTTGCGGCAAGAACATCAATTTTGGTATATCAATTCAATACCGTTCAAGTGTAAAGTGGCGCAAATTGGCGTTGATTTTTTATAATTTTTTTTCTTGACGGTGTTATGCATTTTGTTCCAGAAACTCTTTTCAAAATTCGAAATTTTGATTAAAAAAGTTTGAAATGTTGATGAAAATATGTTAAATCTTTTTTTAATAGTTAAAACCTTTCAAAATGTCGCACTACCATTATTGTGAGCGCCTCTATATAAATAAATACAGTTTTTCGAAATAACTCCACTCCACGCCACTTAGCAGACCAATTTTTTGGGATAGTGCCCTGATAATAGTTGAACACTGACTGCATAGGTACTGAATAAGAACCAAATCGAACCATAGATATGATTTTTCGATTTTATGTTAAATGAATCAGTGCGTGCACCACATGGCGGATATCTTATGAATAATGCGACTGCTAAGTCTTTCTTTCTCTCTTGACTTTCACTTCAATAATTCCTCTAGATTCCGAAATAGGCCGTTTTTAAACCAAACACATTTTTGAATTAAGAGGTTACATGGGTTTCGTGGGCTCAAAAAATCGATTTTTGTTTTTTTGGCTTTCTCATTTCTACAATCTTAATAATATCATCCTAAATTTTCAAGTCGATCCGAATAATAGTTTCGGAGATACAGCCTTTGGAAGGTGTGCGCTCAAAGCCACTTTTATTGTTACTCAAAACTTTAAACGCGTTTTTCTCGGAACCGTGTTTTCAAAGTCGGTTGTCAAATGTTCTCGACTCTACTCAACCGATCTTGAAGAAATTTTACACAGGTGTTCGAGATGCAATTTACTCGTACTTGGACGAAGGATTTTTTTTTTTTTTTTTGGAAAAATGTCTGCCAAAATTCAAATTCTTACTTTTTTTTCTTTCCTTCGTTCAAGCACGAGTTTATGATCTTAACTAAAACACTTATTTTTGTTTTTTTCATTTTTGATGATCCTGTCAGGAGTTATGCTGACAACGCGGATGCACCTTTTTTCCGAGGGGTCACCGGAAATGACGTCACAATGGAGGAGTTTTAATTTGTTTTTTTTTTTTTAATTTCAGAAATTATTCTTTAAATATGTATCTAGAAGACAGAAAAAAGTTTGAATTAAATAAATATTTTTTTACATAAAAAAAAAAATTGAAAATAGGCCTTTTTTACCCGACAAAACCCATGTAATCCCTTAATAGGTAAAAGATTGAAAAACTGTTGTTTCGAAAAAGGAAGAAAGCCGATTATCCCCGAAACTTAAGTAAGAAACTGCGCCGATGAGAAAACATTTAACGCCTCCTAATTTTACATAAACCAACTTTAGAACTGCCACTACAACTGCATACATACTGAGGCTGTGACAAGTATGAATTAATGAACTTTTTTTTTAATTTTTTATCAACCACTGTGCGCCGTACTTAATACATCCTACAGATATTCTCAGTAAAATCTGTAAACTTGCATTTAAATAAATATTTAATAGTGCTTTTACTAATCTCCCATTGAAAATTTGTGCATTTTACAATCCAATCTTTAAAATTTTCATCTGCCAATTACTTTTGTGCGCTAAACATTTAACATTATTGTCATTAGCATATGCGCTTACATGCCACATTCAAGTTTTGTTTATTTATTTTTTTTTCCAAATTTAAGCGAGTGCGGAATGCCTAAAAATATGCAAAAAAGGCAAAGTCAAATTTACGCCTACAAACTACAAATGAAAAGCAAATTGCAAGTGCATTTCTTCTACATTGTTTCTATTTTTTGCTTTGTTGCCAAAAACTGACCTTTGATCCTTGCATCAGAAATGTTGAGAGAATTCAGATTCAACTGTTTTTTAACGCCAAATTTTCAGGATTTTGTTTTTCAAAAACACATTGTAAATAGAAAACAGTGACATTAGGTGGTGGTGGTGAAGAGTAGAAGAAAAGTAGTAGTAAAGTAAATAAAATAGAGTTTCTTAGCTTTGGAAGGAAATCATACACACAATTTTAGAAAGTGTAATATAAATTTAAGAAATTATAGCATTAAATTTTAATAGTAGAAAAAACACTGCTGAGTTTTCAAACTTTTATTTATTACAACAAAATGCGAAAAACTCCGTAACGTTGCTTAGTGTCGAGGCGTTTTACACATAAAAATTCGGGCATGTGTTTTAGTGTGTGTGTGCGGGTTCGGGTTAGGTCTGTGTGCGTGGCTTGAACACATTTAAGTAAATGGGAAGCACTTGGAAAATTTACTCCTCTGATTCTCCTTACAGCTGCCTCATTTGTAATACTTAATGCGAACTCACCTGCAGCGAACGTATCGTGTCCAGTAAGGCCTTTTTCTCTTCCAAAAGTATGGTTATGTCGTCTTGTGCCGCTTTGAGATATGAACGCAGCACATCATTATCTTGTTTGCTCTTTTGTCTGCACACACAGGGGGGAAAAATAAAAACAAATAAAATGATTATTAACTATTTTACCACGTAAATATTACGAACTCAAGTCACATTTACGAGCGCAATGATAATTTTAGGAAAAATGTATTGCATAGTTTTATTCGCTGCATAAAAATTAGAAACTAATTTGAGAGCTAGGTTTTTCAGTAGTTTTACATGGTAACTGAATATTTAATTGTTCCACGCAAATGTGATTCGACTTTCGCAGTGCGAAATAAGGTGGAAATACAGTTTTTATGTCGCATACCTATAGCAATCGGCATTTTCTTTCGCATTTACCAACTGTCTACGCAAATTATCATTGTCCATTTTTAGTTGTTGCATAACCAGCTGCATTGAAAGTATTTCACGATCACGTTCGCGATCGCGTGGTTTCACAGCGGCAGCGGTGAGTGGATAATTTAAGGAGGCGGCGTCATTAAAACTGGTTTCTGTAATGAAAAAAAGTAGTTAAATCGAACTCAATAGTCATCACGAATATAGTAAAGCTAATTTTAAAATACATTTTTTTAAAGGTCCTTGTTTTAAGTTATCAGAAATTTGAAGTGATATATAGTATAAATAAGCAGTAAAAGATATTTCAAAAGTGACGCCTAGATGCGAATATTGAAAAATTTCTAGAACGGTTCGTTTTTATGTCATCTTTCAGATTTGTCAAGTAGACAGATGTACAATTTTAGACGATAAAACGCGTTAAAATTATTGAAACTTATTATGAAAGTACGAGGGCCACCATAGCCGAATGGGTTGGTGCGTAACTACCATTCAGAAGAGCACAGATTCGAGTCTCCGTGCATGAAACACCAAATGATAGAAAGAATAATAATAGCGTTCGCCCCTCCGCAGGCCATGGCAAACCTCCGAGTGTATTTCTGCATTGAAAAAGCTCCTCATAAAAAAATCCTCTGCCGTTCGGAGTCGGCTTAAAACTGTAGGTCCCTCCATTTGTGGGACAACATCAATAGGAGCTTGGCCCAACACCCAAAAAGTGTGCACGCGCCAATTATATATATACAGTCAAATTTCTATAACTCGAACCACCATTATCCCATGAAAATGTTCGGCTTGTGGAGGCTTTGAACTATAGAATATTATTGTTTTTATAAGAAGCCGCAAACATATGCAAGTAAAAGATGCAATGCATTAAAATAAACAGAAAGTAGTGGCAGGAAACCTAATTTCTTTTCGTAGTTTTCATTAATAAAAGATTCTTATTTGTTCAAAGCCTCATAGAGGCCGTCAGTGGTAGTGTCATTCGTTTGCAAATATAAATAATTTCCTCTACTGAGTCCTCGTCATCACTTTCTACTCAAATCCGAATCTCTGCTATGGTGCTTAATAATGGCGTGTGTAGGGAAAACCTGCCAATAAAACTGATTAGCAAACGTTACACAAAACGAAACATCAATATGAAAAAAAGCATCCGCTTTACAAATACATAAATACTTCCCTGGATACATTGAAAAAAAAAACTATACAAGTACATAAATTGGAATTTTTCCCAAATAATTCGACTTAGACAAGCATGTGCCAAATTCTTATTCGAGTTCTAGAGAAATTCGGGATAGAGGAGTTTGAGTTATGGGAGTAAAATTAAGTCTATAATGCTCTCTAAAGCCTATTGTCGCTCGATTTAGTTCGAGATACAATTAGTGGAGCGTCTGGAGCGTTAAAAACATTAAAACCTAGGATGTCTTAGGGACTAGATGAAATTAAATTATCTTTGCGAAAATGTGTTGTGAATAACATAAATAATAATCTCTACCTATTCAAAAGTTGTGCATTTGATTTTTAAATAGCAAAAATTTATGATTGCAATAACTTATGTGCTATAATGCAAATAACGTTGTAGAATTTATTTTTTTTGTAACAGAAGTGGAAGCAACTGAAAAAATAAATAGATTATGGATAATTAAATTTAAAAAAAAAATATTCTGTAAACTATTTGTTTATTTAAATAACTATCATACATCAAAAAAATAAAAAATTGTTTTCTGTTATTATAGCATACAAGTAAAATAGAATTAATTATTAAAAACAAAAAAATTATGACTATTTAAGAGAAAAAAATTTATTAACAAAAAAATTTGTCAATTGAAAAATTTACATTTTTTCAAATATCATCTTCAATTTCACTGATGTTAATCATAGGCGCTATATTTAGACAGCTGTCGTCGTTGCACTGCAGGCATGCTACACAGCAGTATAATCCACTTTTTCGGCATCCGCATGCAGCTCCACATTCTGTTTTGCAATTGCAAAATAACATTTTTAATAAATTTTCCGGAGCAGGTAATTGATTCGTAAATATTGGATGATAGGTATTATTGGAATAGTTCCATCCCCAATTTTCGATGATTAAATCATTCCCTAACCACATCTGGATTTGTAGGTAAACCCGTTTTAAGTGTTCAAATGCTGCATCAGATGTGGGAGGTTACGAAGATAAAAGAACACTTGTGTCTTTGGCAGTTGCTTTGATGAAAGAATTGAACCTGAATATATTCAAATCTGTAATTTTTGCCGAAGCACCATATAGTCCCAAAATACATGTAATACCAGCTTGAAATATATTATTTGCATTTTCTTTTACATTTTTAAATACTGCTGCTGGGTCATGTAGATCATTCCCCTTCTCAAAATTTTTGATAAACTTAATTTTTCCTTTATTGTAAAACGCAGAAGTAGTATCACAGCCCGTGAAAGCATGTAAAAATAGAACATGTTCTTTACATGCTGGTAGAGATTTTTCTAAACTTTTCGATGAAAATATTTGTTGGTTAACTTTGCCTCGGGATGTTTTAAAAAATATATTTCACGGTCAGTAGGAGCCAATGCCGTCTACACAACCAAGACGTCAATGTCTTCAGAAATTACAACAATATTTTGAGATTCTAAACTAATTGCTGTATCAGCAATTAATTTATCTGCATTGCTTTCCGCTTGGCATGTAAAAATATTGTTATCAGCTAATTTTATTTTTAACATTTCGATTAGGCGAGATTTATTTTTTTTATTCGTTAGAAATTTATCTTGAGCGATTTTTAACGGAATATTTTCATCAAATTCAATATATGTACTTATATTTTTTAGTGCGCGACGATTCCTTTTAGCAGATTTAATACCGCCCTTCTTATATCCATCAAATACCACGTATGCGTTATTATAATTATTCCTCAAATATCTTACGTAATGTTCGCATATCATTTTGAATGTTTCATTTAATTGCCATTTGCAACGATATAACAACATGCCTCCATCAATAACATAATGAACATTTTCTAAGCTTTTCAAATTAATCGGAATTTCTGGGAATAATTCGTAGAAAGTTGATTTTTTTGTCTTTCGCAGTTGGCCATCTTCAAACAGAGCAAGTGGATATGATGCCAGTTCATAATTCATATAAGTTTTTAGTTCATCATCTGTTTTTTTCAACACAGAAATACGTTGAAACAGCAACAATGGATCAACGGGAATAACATTCTCATTAATTTTTATTTTATTATTTTTAGCCAATAGAGAATTTATTTTATCTTTCCTTAATAACTTCAATTCGCGTACATTTTTCCCTTCGATTTTCTTCATAACTTTTAAACCTTCTGCAAAAGCATTGTAACAATTTATACTTTTATCACCGGTAATTCCAGTGGCAATTGACATAATTGCATCTGTATCAGGAAAAGGACTGTGTTCTTTGAAAAAGTCTACCAATCTTTTTACATCGATACCATCCCTTTCTATTCTAGCATCTGTAGAATCACTGTGTTGATGACAAAAATTTTGTATGCTTTCAATAATATCTTTACTATAATTAACTCCTCTGATCCATTTATAAACTACACTTTCAGTAGCACCGCGTTTAAAAGGACCCCCTTCGACGCTCATTCCTTTCATTAAAGTCTGCTCAATAGTCTGATCACTTGCAATACCAGAAAAAAAATATCTCATCGCCTAGATGTGAATTGTATAATATAATAAAGTTATGGCATTTTAGCCATGATTAATTTTTTATTTGTTTTAATGAATAACATAATAATAAATTGAAATTTTTAATTATAAATAACTTACTAAACAATGTAATAAAAACCACTCGGTAAAAAAACAATTGTTCATGAAACTTGCGTCAGAAATATGCGAGGTTTTCAAGTTGCTCCGATACTTAACCACTTTTGCAAAATTTTGGAAGTTTTAAATAAAATCACAAAATTTTCACTATTACGTATTCACAACATTCACTCAACGTGTCACTTATAACTGAACTAGCCAGAACAAATTCATAGTCCGCAGCTGCCGTTCCCCTCTTCAAGTTTGACTACCTGCTCAAGGTCTCTTCGACCCTTCAAATAAAATGGAACGTTGGGAAGATGTTTGTCTTTATCTATTTAAGTAAAATTTAACGTAGAACTAAAAAAAAATTATTTCCAACTAAATATTATGCTCCAATATATTAATTTTTCATATTTTTTTGTTTAAACAATGAAAAAATTAATTGCACAATATAATATTGGTAGAAGTTACAATTTAGAGCATACAAAAGAAAATCCTGTTATTTACATGGCAATTCATTCAGTCCCTATGAGATCCGAGGTGAAAACCCCCGGGCGCTCCACTAAATATATTATAGAAAATTTGAGTATTTGAAGTACGAGTTATGGAAGTTTGACTGCAAATATATTATGAAAATGGAAGATCTTTAAGAACAAAATATCTCAAAATTCGTAAATTTTTTAGTGGAAATAATCGTCGGAATTAGTCGAGAATTCAAAAGTTGGTAAACAAATTTCAAGAGACTGGTTCTGCCGAGGATAGAAAAATAACTGGCAGACAAAAAACTGGACTTTCTGTTGAGAATATTGCTGTTGTGGCGCAAAGTGTTGCTGAGCATCAACCATCAACCTTCAGCGTCGACATCTCGACTGTTTGGCGCGGATGCTCATGGTGGACATATAAGTGATGTAATTTTTTTATAATTATTTAAAGCCGTTTTTTGAATTAAAATAGTGAAACATGAACCTGAAATTTTTATAAGTTTTATTTTAAAACAACATCTAGGCACGTAAAGGGTGTTTTTTTAGAGGTTAGGTTTTCAAGTTGGCACTACTTTTTTCGTAGATGGTCTTTTTGACTTACACCTGAACAACGTTTACAAATTGTGCAAATTTGGGCCCAAAACGAGATGGCCACCGATCCCGATTTTCACAAGAAAATTTTGTTCAGCGATGAAGCTCACTTTTGGTTGAATGGGTATGTCAATAAGCAAAATTGTCGCATTTGGAGTGAACATAATCCACAAGCCATTGCTGAGACTCCGTTACATCCTCAAAAAGTCACTGTTTGGTGTGCTCTATGGGCAGAGGGAATCATTGGTCCATATTTCTTTAAAAATGAAGCCGGCCATAATGTTACAGTCAATGGAGAGCGCAATAGAGCCATGATTAATGACTTTTTCGTGCCTGAATTGGACGATGTTGATGTGGACGACATTCGGTTCCAAAAAGACGGCGCTACATGCCATACAGCCAACGCAACAATCGATTTATTGAAGGAAACTTTTGGTGAGCGCATTATCTCGCGCCGTGGACCTGTGGCGTGGCCTCCAAGATCGTGCGATATAACACCGCTGGACTATTTCTTGTGGGGCTATGTGAAGTCGCTTGTCTACGCAGATAAGCCCGAGACGATTGACGTCTTGGAAGAGAATATTCGGCGCGTTATTGCTGACATACGGCCCCAATTGCTGCAAAAAGTGGTCGAAAATTGGGCCTCTCGGCTGGAATTTATTCGAGCCAGCCGCGGCGGCCACTTGCCCGAAATCATTTTTAAAACATAATGGCAAACCCTTATCTTTATAATAAAGCTAAATTCTTGGCCATAACATTAAATTATATACGTTTTATTTCATCTTGAAAACCTAACCTCTAAAAAACACCCTTTATTTTGAAGGGCCTTTTATAGTAATCACGCATAAAAAGTTCCACTCCATATTATGGATAATTTTTTGTACTTCTAATTATTAATTATAATTCTTATTTATTTGTTTTGCAGTTGAATTACAATCAACTGCTCCTTCCGCTTCTTAACGCATGAAAAAAGAATAGAGAGCTAAAACATAAATTCTCTTGGCGGTTTTTTATTGCCTGCCGTAAGACGATTGCTATGAGAAAAAAATGTTCACTTCTCTTCTCTAACGAGTTGTCTTTCATTCAGATGAGCGCAGTCCACCTTATGCTTGTTAAGCTATATCAATGAACTATGTCGGTCGGTTCTATGTTAACGGAACATTCGGTCAAGGACTGTCACTTCAAGTATGGGAAATGTTTACGCTGCTAAAACAACAACAATTACTTGTTATCGTCGATCGGAACGCAATTACAAATCAACACTTAATCTCCAATCAAAGTGTAAGAAATTGGTTTGATAGCTCATGGTGAAAAGAATTCTCAAGGTATGGCCAATATCAGACCGTTAATTAGCTTTCAGCTATCAATTCAATTTGAAAGAATCAGCTGATTGGCTGACGCTACCGGAGCCATGACAGTTTACGAAAAAAACTGGCATTGTATTGGTGATATGAAAAAAATTAACGCAGTCTGCGCTCATGTTGCTTCGTTGCCATCTGAACAACGACTGATTGGACGAGTTTGCAAATACATGTGAAATGCGCGGGTAGGACTCGACTGCTCAGTACTCGGAGACGTGGCAGGCGAAGCTGCTCTCACAATTTAGCTTTTCACCATAGCAGGTTGGCCGAACCTGATAGTCTATCATCCTTGCGATAACTGGCTTGACCAATAGATGAAGAATTTTTTTTGTAAGTCGTTCACAAATTTAAATCTGGGTATGGTTATTACTTTAAGGTAAATAAATTTCACCATTTTAGAGACACGGATTCATTTTCCCGTGTTCCATTCTAAATACGATACGAATTTACATTCGATCAAGGACTGTCATTTCAGCAGCACTCGCAAAACATTTATGGAAAATGTAAATGCTGTAACATCATTAACAACAACCGCCATGTTAACGTATCTGCGACATTTCAGCACTTCGTACATTTCATCTCATCCAGATTTATTTTACTTGTACTTTATAAAGCAAAAATACCAAACATTTTCCTGTCATACTCACCTATAGGTTGAATATTGACAATGCCATTCTTGTCACGGTGAATACGCATGCGACCTATGGCCAAGCGTATTGGCACTGGACCCGGCGAGGTAATATTAACAGGTGGACGATCTTCAATTAAGTTTATTTTCACATTTTCCACATGCACCTTCAAATAAGAGTTAAAACTTACTAAAAAGCTGGCCATTATTGAAACTACGACAGAGCTTGAACTTACAGTAACAGGCAACGAGTTAGTGATAATTTCATCTTCGGCCAGATCACCCAAACCTATTACGGTGCTCATGGACAAATCCAAATTAACATCCTTCACACGCACCTCCGCGTTATGAGTGATCCAACTGCAAGGAAGTGAAAAGTAAACAAAAACCAAGTTTTTCAAATGAAGTTTCGAACTCACCTCTGTATGGACTTCTTGTCGTTGATGCTTACATTGCCTTGCGGTGGGTTCATTGTTTCCTCCAAGCGTAAGCGTATGCATGGCGGCAACTCTGGATTGTAGGGCGCCAAATTCCAAGCTTTACAACGCGCGCCAAATTTGTTCTAGGCGTTGTGTACGTTTGTATGTAAGTGAGACGGAGTTGCATGCAAAAGGAAAGCAGCGCAGATTTCAATGTAGTTTATTGGGGTTTAAACAAATTTATTATGAGTGACAGTAGGGCGTCGAAATGCGCAAAGCCATTTATGTACAGCCAAAGAAAAGCTTACAATAACAACAACCAGTTAAAACTAATAGTGAAAGCGGCTTGCGAAGCCTTTTTTCAAAAAAAAAAAACTATTTGGTATGCCATACACAATTTTTTTTTCTCTACTTTCAACGGTGCATATAAGAAGAAGAAATGGCATGCAGTGCAAAAAAGCGTTTAGCAATTATTGATTAGATGACATTGACGTGAAGCTTATATGTCTATGGTTTATATGCCATGAGTCTGAGTGTGTGCGATGGTCTGTTTTTATGGGTTGTATGCATGGATGCGCATATGTTGAAGTGTGTAAATATGAATACTGATCAAAATTGGTATGTGGAGTGACTTTTTAAACAAGCCAATTTGTGAGACAGTAAGTGTGCAATTGAAATTCGCGACTTTTTCGATTTTGAATTTAGATTTGAGGTACTTAATTTTACATAAATTCCAAATGGTATTTAACTTTTACCTTTTACTACTATGGAAAACGTCTATTAATTTTATCTAGGTTAGGTTAGGTTTTAGTGGCAGTCGGTATAGAATAGCGAACTCAGGCCATAGCCAGCTAAGGCCATGTAGGTCCGTTGCGGTACCACTGTGTAACACGGGAACCTTCGTGTTTATTCAGTGAACTACCTACTGCCGTTTCCTTAAACAGATGGAGTATAAAGACGAGAAGCTGTGCAGTCACGACTTATTTAAAGGTGAAATTGTGGAATGTTAAAATGTGCTTTAGGAGTTTTGCCCACCTTTTAACTGCAGAACGGGAAATATTGCAGTTTTTCATCTATATTTCCTCCTCACATTCGAAGGCTGCCGTTAAGCTGCTATTAAATCTCTACAATCAAATCTCAAAGGTAACTACCGAAAGTTAGAGAATTCTAAACGTTTTGGCTTCGTCAAGAACCACACGCATAAAATGAATCGATGATTATAGCGAACTGCACCACGGACGAGCTGGTAACGACGGCAGCAGAAATATTAGTACTAAACTCTACCCAAAGGTAGACAGCCGACTATTTTGTTTACTACCTGATATCGAGGGAATTGGGAGTCGGAGCATGGGTTTTCTGAAAGTCAGCCAATGCGTCTTTGCGATCCTGCAGGCATGCAAAACGCTTAGAGAACGTTGGAGCGAAGTAGATATTAACATTTTTTTCGATAGTCAAGCCGCTTTGACGACGCCATGGTGCAGATTCAAACCAGTAAACTGCTGTAACGAGGTAATCAAATCTCTAGGGTATGCAGGTAACATTTCTCTGATCTGGGTTCCAGGACATTGGAACAACATAGAGAGAAATGAAATTGCTGATGAGCTATCCAGGAAGGATACTGAATTGGTCTCAGAGACCTCCTACGCGGTCATCGGCATCCCCCTGACTGTTGTTAAAAGGGAATTGCACAGAATATTTCTCAGTAAAGCGCAGAAAAGATGGAGCTCCATTGCTTCATGTGCTATTTCGAAAATCCTTTGACCCCAGTAAAAAAGACGGAGGGCTCAGAAAGTCCTGGGGGCTCCTCTCCATTCATTTTCCAAAACCCTTTGGTCCCAGTACAATACACGGTGGACTGAGAAAGTCCTGCGTCCACGCCATTCACTTTCCAAACTCGTAGCTGTGTTTACCGGTTATTGGACGATCGGCACACACGCGGAAAAGCTAGATCCAAAAATGGTCCATTCCGTGAAGGAGACTGTTGAGCAGTTTCTCGGTAAATGTCCGGGTTGTAGGCAATGCGATTAAGGTCACTGGGTGCTCCTTTTTCGACAGCCGGGGGTAGCGCGCTAACCTAAATCCCATTAATCTTCTCTATTATATCAACAGCTCTGGCTGGCTGTAGATATCTGCCTGCTGAAGGTCTTATAATGGTATCAAAACGGCGCTTTCTCTGCTACTTGGGCAGTGACAGAGTGGTACTTCAACCAATTCTACTACCTACCTACAACAAAGAATGCAAGATCGGAGCTTGAGGGATTTATTCACTTTTTTCTCAAGTGCTTAAACCTTTGTTAAAATTATTTGTTATTATTATTTTATATTAATTATATAAAAATACTCAACTAAACCAGCAATAAATGCCTTTATACGATTTGCTGCATCTACATTCGTGTGGGCTAATACCTAAATATTACCTGCGGCCGTTGCGGTGAGATCTCGTTAAATTTTAAAAAAATATATTTGATTTTAATCCAACTACTACTTCTCCTCTTCCTCTTCTTCTTATTCAAATTATATTCTCAGTAGAGTGTTTTTTTTTTTTTTGTTTTCTTTTTTTAGTGTTCGAAAATACGCCAATTAAGAGTACCAAAGTACTACATAACTTAGTAAAATTAAGGAAAACAATAACTTAACCGAACCATAAATAAGACCAGAAAAGCAACAAAATATAATTAACAGCATTCGAGCTAAAGACATTTTGCAGCTTTTAACTTTAAAGCAACTTTTATTATTCTAAGGAACTGGCTTCTAGAGCTAAGGAATTTATGAACTTGATAGAAAAATTATTTTGGAAAACTTTTAACAAGGCATGCACTTACATATTTAGTTTTACCATTTATTAATTTATAACTCAGTAATATTTAGAAAGGAGCGCACAAAATGGTAGAAGAATGGAACTTTTTAAATGCAAGCAACTACTTGAAAAAACATATTGCATACTTATAGGTGATAGTAGAAATAATTCAGACGGCAGAAGCTGTAATTTACGACTTAAGCAGATTTTATGAACTAAAAGGGAACTAACTTCGATAGATCAAGCTTTGTTCGAAAGTAATTTTGAATGTGTTCGGTAATATGTTTTTTTGTTCACATTCCAATATATTTTTATAACAGAATTTTTAAATTCATAAATCTGATAAATTATTAATTTGCGCGCCCACAATTTACTGCATATGTACAGTGTGTCTAAAGGAAGCGTCACCGGCAAAATTCAAACTACGAGTTCCGTTATAAAAAAGTTTGAATGCTGCTAAGGTAGGTAGGTAGATATCTACAGCCAGCAAGATCTAGGTTAGCGCACTGCCCCCGGCTGTCGAAGAGATGAGCATCAGCGACTTTAATCGTCTAACTGCCAAACCCGGACATTTACGGAGAAAGTGCTCAACAGTTTCGTTCCCGCAAAGGTCCGCACAACTTCTACAATGGGGGTTAAATGGTAAATCTAGCTTTTCCGCATGTGTGCCGATCGTCCAATAACCGGTAAACACAGCTACGAGTTTCGAAAGTGAATGGCGTGAAGTCCGCAGGACTTTCTCAGTCCACCGTCTATTGTACTGGGGCCAAAGGGGTTTGGAAATTAAATGGTGAGAAGTCCCCAGGACTTTCTGAGCCCTCCGTCTGTTGTACTGGGGCCACAGAGTTTTTGAAATAGCACATGAAGAAATGGAGCTCTATATTTTCTCCACTTTCCTGAGAAATAAGTAGTGCAATTCCCTTTTAACAACAGTTGGGGGATGCCGATGACCGGATAGGAGGTCTCTGAGACCATATCAGGCCCCTTCCTGGCAAGCTCCTCTACAATTTCTCTTCTCTCTATGTTCGTATGTCCTGGAACCCAGACCATACTGCTAATAGGCGTACCCTTTTCGCAATACGCGTTGTGCAATTTGTTAGTTTTGCAAGATATTTAGTAAGCGTGCGTTGTTTTTACAAAATGAGTTAAGCGTATGAAAAACGGTTTGTAGCAGTGTTCCTATGTGCACACCCTAAATGGCACGTGCATCGGCAGCAAAATATTTATTTGAAGATTTGAAGAAGTCGAAGACGTTCATAAATACATAAATGGCTGCAACGGTATACCGATGACTTGCCCAGACGAGGCCCACAAAATACATCGCCAATGCAAGATCATAAAATCATTGATTTGTTGGTGACAAAGCCGAACTTATCGTTGCGTGAAGCTGTTTTAAGAAAAAGTGGTGTCAATGTATCCAAAGACACAATTCGAGGACGTTTACGCGCCGAATACCTCAATTTCTGGAGCACATTGAAAACACCGCTGCTCTTATTATTAAAAAAAAATATATTAAACAAATAATCGGCGCATACACTTTTGTTAGGTGCTTGGCCGATCCCCTCTTCTATTTGTGGTGTTTTTCCACAAATGGAAGGACTTGTACTTTTAAGCCATAAATGGTTTTTTATGAGGAGCTTTTTCATGACAGAAATAAACTCGGAGGTTTGCCATTGCCTCCCGGGGGGCGGCCGCTATTAGAAGAAAACTTTAATTTTGCTGTTTCATGCCCGGAAATTTAAACATGAGCACTTCCGAATGGTAGTGATGCACCCATCCATTTGAAATGAATTTTGCTTTCGAGTCTCTTCATCTAAAATTTTTAATTTTTGTCGCCAATGGTCTAAAGCTAGTAGTAACAGTTTATCCCAAAACTTTAAGATTAGAATCCGTTAAACTTTTAAAATTTTTACAAAGAACTTCGCTTTAGTGTCTCTGCAACTAAACCTTTTTATTTTTTGTGGCCAGTGATCATAAGCAATATCGCATAAAAAAATCTCAAGTCATTTTGGGACACCCTATATTAATTTGTAAATTTCCCATATGCCAGTGAGCGTCTTATTTAATTCATAATTACATTAAATGCACTACAGTAAAAGAAACAACTAATTAGCAATCAACCATAGGAACAGTTCGGTCAATCCCATAACACAAATATACCAACTCAAAGATAGGGAAGGGTGTTAAGCAAGACTCAGCAGCAAACTACATTTTTCCAAAAAACCAAAAAAACAAAGTAAAACAGAAAATGCAAAAAATCATAAAAGTAAAAAACACAAAATCAAAAAATTCGAAAGAAATTTAGAAATCACCATAGAACCCAAATAAATGCAACTAGAGCTCGAACTCAAAGAACGGTAATACAAATTGAATGCTTAATAATAAAGAATTTCGCTTAAAATATTAGGAAAATTTAGTGGCTTTTGATATACCTTCTTTGCTTGTTGGGCTTTCTGTTTATTTATTTGATTGTTTTTGTGAATTTTGTTTCAAACAATTGTTTTTACGTCGTACGTTGTGTTTGGTGGTTTTGTCATATGTAACAATTTTGTTTGTGCAAGATTGGAGGGTTGTTCAATTTAAATAGTTTCGTTTATTTTTGTGAGGAATTCGAAAATATTTTACAAATATTTGTGTTTTGAAAGTAAGATGTTTGATTACGTATGTATTTGGGCAAATATTATATAAATGTTGACAATTTAGCACACATCGAGAATTTTGTTGAAAAGAGAGAGAAAAGAGAAAAACAAAAATCAAACTTTAAAATATAATTTTTTGTTTTTACAATATGATTTTTATTTTTTTTTATTTTTGTTGTTGTTGATAACTTATATGCATGTGGACGTATAAATGGTATGGCATTGCTGCGTTTGTGTGGAAAGTGATTAAGAGCACTGGCGGTTAAGCTTTAAAAGTTTGAAAGCTGTGACTTCAAATTCGGCAAATTAAATGTTAACAAAAAAGACTTCACTCGTTTTTAGACCAGAATTTAAAATGTTGTTATACATGTTTCCCCAAAAACTTACATATGTATATAAAGCGTTTTTCAGTAAGAGCGCTTCAACTTTTTTTTTGAATAAAACACAATCGGTTTGACTTTTTTAACTATTTTTTTTTTATTATCGAGTTTGAACATATACATTTAAGTATGAAATTCGATTTCTTTTGCATGACCACCGCGTGCACGTTTTACGAAGTCCAATCGTTAACCCAATTTTCGACCACTCTTTTGCATAAATCGGCCGAAATTCCAGCAATTTCGCGTTCAATATTGGCTCTGAGCTCACAAATCGTCGCCGGCTTGTTACTGTAGACCAATGACTTCACATAACCCCAAAGAAAATAGTCTAGAGGCGTCAAATCACACGAGCGCGGTGGCCATTCGACCGGTCCATTTCTGGAAATAATGCGCTCATCGAACTTACTCTTCAACAAATCAATTGTAGCGTGTGCTGTGTGGCTTGTGGCCCCGTCCTGTTGAAACCACATGTCGTCTAAGTCCATACCATTCAATTGCGGCCAAAAATAATCGTTTATCATGTCGCGGTATCGATTTCCATTCACAGTAACGTGGCGATCGTTCTCGTCAACGAAAAAATATGGGCCAATTACGCCGCCGGCATGTAAACCGCACCAAACAGTGATTTTTTCGGGATGCAACGGTGCCTCATGAATCACGTGTGGATTGCTTTCTGCCCAGTAACGCATATTTTGCTTGTTGACAAAGCCATTGAGCCAAAAGTGAGCTTCATCACTAAAGATGATTTTTTGGAAAAAATGCTCTTAAAGTAGCAGCAACAGAACGATTATTTTCATAAAAAATTTGCACGATTTGCAATCGTTGCTCAAGTGTGTAGCGTTCCATGATGAAATGTATACTAATGAAGTTTACAAATGACAAGCGAAAAATAAAAAATATTGCGTCGCTCGCCCTCCCTATCGGAAAAAAGTTGAAGCGCACCTATTGAAAAACGCTATATATACATAGTACATATATAATTGGCGCGTACACCCTTTTTGGGTATTTAGACGGGCTTGTCCTCCTATGTTCCACAAATGGAGAGACCTACATTTTTAAGTCGACTCCGAACGGTCGATGGTTTTTAGGAGCAGCCTTTTCATGGCAGAAATACACTCAGAGGTTTGGCATTGCCTGCCGAGGGGCGACCGCTATTAGAAAAACTTTTTCTTCATTTTGGTGTTTTACCGAGTTTCGAACCTACGTCCTCTCTGAACTCCGGTAGTCACACACCAACCCATTCGGCTACGGCGGCCGACAAATTACTTAGATGAAAATATGAATGAATGATTTTGAATTTCAATTCATAAAACGTCTTTTTCAGAGTTTATCTGAAATGGGTTAAGTATAAAAAGGACGAATGGGTTGATATGACAAGAATTGGAGAACGAATAAATTATCCATATTCATTCTGTTCATATGCGTAGTTTCAAATATTTTCTTTTGGCCATAAAAGTTAATATCTACTAAACACACTAGGAGGTTTGCCTACCGAGTCCTATCGTTCCAGGAGTAGAGCGCAGGCTGCCAAGGGCATCCCAATTCTCTCATATCGCGAGGAAACTACCTCACAGGTCCCTTGTCTGTCCAGCTCGTACACTTCGCGGTTTTCCACAATGTCGCTATGACCAGGTACCTTTGTGTCAAAGAATTCGAAGCGATCGAAAGTGAAACCAGGCATTCCCTGACCAGATTTGAATGCACCGTAATCGAGCCCAGGGCTTTAATTGCCGCTTGGCTGTCGGAGTGCTTATTAACTTTCGTGACTGTTATTATTCAAGTGAGTAGTCAGTCAGCTGCTTCTTTGATTGCGGCTACCTCTGCTTGGAACAGACTCCAATCATCCGGTTACCTGAATTTGAGTCTAATGGGGAGTTTCTCGTCAAATACTCCTTCGCTAGCTCTTCCGTCCAACTTCTAGTTATCCGTGAACAAGTTCATCAAGACCTATCCTCAAGTGTTGCACCCAGTCCACTCCTCCCTTGATGAAATGAGGGTGGAGAAAATTTCGCTTGGACTAAGCGAGGGTATGCACTGATGATTCGTTGTCAGGGGATGAACCCAAAGTTTCTAAGCATACTTGAGTGTCGTCCGTAAATCAGGCCGAGCCTGAAGCCCGAACCTCTCAGCATGATTGCGATACGTGCAGCGGCAGTTGTGCCTGCGATGTCTACAGGTACCACATTTAGCTTTACATTAAGCGCTAGAGTAGGAAGCGCCCCACTGATTCCAATAAGTGCAGACCTTTGAACTCTCTCCAGCTTCTTTACCGATGTCTTCCTCTCCAGTGAGTCTCACCAGATAATGACTCCGTATAACAAAATTGGTTTTATAATGGTATTATAAAGACAAAATATAACTCTAGGCGGGAGGCCCCATCTTTCGCTAATAGCGCCTTTGCATCCATGCAGCGCTATTGTTGCCTTCCCTAGCCTATGTTAGGCTTTCACGTTAGCTTACTGTCAAGGATTAGGTCTAGGTACTTCACCTTGTCAGAAAGCACCAACGGAGCGCCCCCTATCGAGGAGAGTTGAGCTCTGGGTATTTTATATTTCGACGTGAATAGGACGAGCTCCGTCTTAAGAGGTTTCACCGACAGGCCGCAGTCTGCTGCTCATCGAACAACTTCTTCTTAATTGGCGCGATAACCGCTTACGCGATTTTGCCCGAGTTTAACAAATCGCATCAGTCGTTTCTTTTTCGTGCTAGCCGACGCCAGTTGGACACACCAAGTGAAGCCAAGTCCTTCTCCATCTGATCTTTCCAACGCAAAGGAGGTATTTCTCTTCCTCTGCTACCACCAGCAGGTACCTGATCGAATACTTTCAGAGCCGGAGCGTTTGTATTCATTCGGACGACATGGTCCAGCCAACGTAGTCGCTGGATCTTTATTCGCTGTGCTATGTCTATGTCGTCGTAAAGCTCATACAGCTCGTCGTTCCATCGCCTACGATATTTGCCGTTACCAACGTGCAAAGGTCCAAAAATCTTCCGCAGAATCTTTCTCTTAAACACAACAAGCATCGCTTCTGCGCCATACGAACAACTACGTTCAGATATCCCTGCATCAAATGGTACACGCCGTCCGCGCAGCAAATCAAGTTTTTGCATTTCAAATCAATATTCCAGCCTACCTACGAATAGATCCACCCCAATTGACGCCTCTTGAGGCCTCTTGTGCTTGCTCAGGTTGGAGGAAACAGATGTGAGAAAGCTGTGAATGCAACCAATTCAGATATACAAATTTCTAGATCAATTCAACATTTAAGAGAGATATCAATCAGATATTTCACCAGCTATCTTAGATTTAATTAAGTTATTAAAAATAATTTTGTATTTTATTAACAGTAGATAGTCGGTAAGTCAGTGTTCACAATTTTCGGAGTTTCTCTTTTTTTACTTTTTATTTTTTGCCTTAATACTTCAACCCAACAAAATTTTTTGTGAATAAATATTTGAAATTATGAGTGCTAAGTGGCTTTACACTTCGCTTTCCAGACATACACAGCAATCAACGTAAATTTTTTTTTTAATGATGAAATGATTTCGATTGTGAAAGAAGAAAATTTGATAAAATCGAAATTCGTAGGCATGCAAAAACTTTTAACGAGACAGTAATCGCATATTTAATAATGATAATTAAAAAATAAAGGTATCGAAAAAAATCAAACTGAAATAACTAAATTTGAACACATAACATTTTCAAAATATTCGTTATTTACAATAAACTTCGGATTTTCAAAACAAAACACAGAACATAAAATAGTACGTTAGAAAATTCAACTTAGTAAAATAAAAAACCGTTATAAACGACGAAAAAGAAAACGGATAAAACATTTACGATAACTTTACCCTCCGTTGGGCACCCGGCTCTGGCCAGACGGGCTTCTCTGAGTTTGGAAGTGAATTTAACATATTTCTATTACATCTAACAACTTGACTTTCCAGGTTACTTCCTAAAATTTAATTTTCAATCGATTTATGTATCTAACCTTTTAAAAAGGATACTCGAACAGGACGAAAAAGGCCGGACCAGGGTACCCAACCGAAGGTTTTAAAAAATTCGAACAAAACCAAAATTAACAAAAGAAATAAATAACACATGTAAAGATTTTCCTTTTAATTTTTCCAGAAAAAAAATATTCCTTTATGTAGTATTAATTATAAAAAATAGCGTATACGAGAAGAAAACAACAAAGCATTAATTAACAACAAAAAGACCAACCTGCAATTCATCCCAGGGAATTGCGCCACACTCATCACACGAAACAGCTGCCACCTGTACGCGCAATGATGACGAATTGCCCTCGTTTTGGCGTATCAATTCGACTGTGGTTAGCCTAACAAAGTAGAATAATTAAAAGAAAACATCATTTATGCAATACACCCAATACTAAAAACAAAAACAAAAGGAACAAAAAAACACACCTAAAAGTAGCCATAGAAACTAAGTCACGCCGACGCCACGTGCTCGCTTCAGACGGTTCTGAGGGTGATGATAAATTGGTTTTATTATAACAGGGCTCCTCAAGCACCTCGCTGGCCACCTCGACGGGTGATGCCTTCAAGTTGTTGTCACTGGTGAAAGGATTTAATCTACATCAAATAAATTAAACCAAACAAGAATAATTAGAAGAAAATAGTATTACAGCGTTTTACAGATTCTACCTAAACATCACATCAATGCAATCCATGGTTTTATCATCGCCCATAACTATGGCGAAATTTTCCGAATCAGAGCTAATATCACTTTGTATGGAGAATGTATCACTTGTATCATCATTTGGTGCGCCCGACTTAATGGCCGAATCAATGGACGTCATAAAACTGGAGAAGCCTTTCTTCATAGACATGAGACCTAGAATAAATAAAAATAGACATTTTTCAGAAGTGATAGGAAAATGTTAATAATAAAGATATAGGTAAATATTAAGCAGTTTCGAGCTCCAGTGAATAGTTTCTAGGCTCCAAATACATATAATTTAAAGCACTTCCAGAGGTCATTAACTATTTGTATTCGAAAGTAAACAGCTTTCGAACTTATTGGTTTCCTCACAGCAAGAGCTCGCGGCTCCTTACTTTAGGTAAAAAGTTTGACGTTATTAGCAAGTAATACTGGTTTCTACCTTTTTCTCGAATTCAGCATGTGATCGAAGCTAGGGATAAGAACCACGACAATCTAGTCGCTAGCTATTAGAACTAATGGCAAAGACAAAGCAACGTCGTAAGTTCTAAGATAAACAGATCCAGTATGAACAGAGCTAGTAGGAAGCCAGAACGCCGCGCTCACGACGAAATCATGCTTTATAAGACAATTTTCTTTGCCTGCACTCTAATGTTCTAAAGGCTACAGACTTGAGGGTACCGCTCCCTGCTAATAAAACTTATTACAAATCGAAGTTTGAGCAGAAGAGAAGAAGCTATCTAACATGGTTGTGCGCTGGTTGACTCTCGGAATCTTTACGATATAAAATTCCAAGTTGTATCTGGTCTTCTCTCTGTATTTCATGTAGTGACGACTGTGGAAGATTTTGAGTTTTCGATGTCAATAATTGAAACAACTACAACATCAAACGCGCGGTCACTATGACCTGGTACCCGTTCGGTTATTAAATTCCATAAACAGCCCCTCGTCTATGTAAACGATTCCCACCTAGCCTTATCAGTTCAATTTTAATACATACAAGGTGGCGCAAAATTAATCATCCAATTTTGTGTTTGAACAACTTTACTAAATAAAAAAGTATTTTGAGTAATGCCCCGTTATAATCGGCTCTGCAGTTACCCTCAAAGTGACCTGGAACCCATGTTACCTTTCGATGAAAGAACTCAACCATCTCGTTAAAGGATATGTAGCATTTCATGGCTACTTTAGAGGTTGTCGACTGCTCTGTGAGGGATTTTATCGCCGCCTACCTATCAGTGAAAATGTAGATATCATCTGCAGGTATCGCATCATACTGTACCAGTGTCACGGCTTTCTTCATTGCCATCAGTTCGGCCTGAAAGACACTACAGTAGTCGGGCAGCCGAAAATTGAAGAAGATTCCCAGATGTTCGGATTATACACCTCTGCCCCCCTGTCCTCGAGCTTTGAGCCATCTCTGTATACTTGGATGTACTCGCTCTGTTCTACATTGTCGCGTTCGCGCTATTCCCTTGAGGCTAGGAGATTCGTGAACGTTGTGTAGGCAGGAGTGCACAGAGAAGCTTCAAACTGCTAGCTATTACCGTGGCCGTGGTCCGTGTTTGACCATTTACTTAAAGTGTTCAACCTTATTCCGGCACTGAGCGCGAGATATCTTGCCTACAGATCTACCGATCAAATCTTCCGACAGATGATTAATTTTGCGCCACCTTACACATTATTATACCACAATATATTGCGTACTAGAATTAATTTCTTTCGTTATGCTGGTCGCATCGCCTGTGGTGGAGGTACGTGTTGAGCGTACACTTTTCGTCGATGCTGTAATGGACTGCGAATAAATACCAGTGTCGGGACGTGATCCCTGACTGGGTGTGGAGGACGCAACCGTTGGTGTACTTTGTATTTGTACATTATAACTGCAAAACAAAAGTATAATTAAAATTCGATAATGTCTGCAAGTGAATACGAAATGCACTCACCCATGTGTATTGGGATTGGAGATATGGAAGCCCCCATCGTAGAGTGGCTCAGTAGTGACCGGAGAAGGTGTTTCCACACTGCCATAAATATTGCTCTTGACTTGCTCCAGCGGTGGTGTAGGCCATATAGTGTTTGTACCTGTCGACAGGGTGCGATAAATTCGAAAATTCAATAGGTAAATCGCATGCAAATTTTATATCGATAAATAATTCATAGTACGAGTAGTGATTGCTTGAAAGTTGGCAAATAAGGATTATTTTATTTTTAGAGTTTGAGTAGTTCGTGGGTGATTAGTGTGGCTTAGTTGATTTGTAGGCAGTTGAGCATCTACAATGTTTAGTAGTTTAGCGCTAGTTGTGAGGACAAAACATGCAAAATTAGTTTGAGAGCGAAAAAATATAAGTTCTTTTAATAAATATAAAATAAGTACTAAGAAAATTATCATAAAACTACGCACATACACATATACAGATGATTTAAAAAGATGTGAAAATTATTAGCTCGAAGACCTTTGAGTTTTTGACTTGGTTATAAAAGTCTACAATAGAGGAATATATTTATTTAAAAAAAGAAGTTTTTTTTTTTTAATAAAATGACAGTCAAGTGGTCAAGACAGATACGTAATAAATAATAAATACACATTTCACAGCCTGCCGACTAAAGAAAGAAGAGTCGTGGTGACTTCGTAGTTTGTAGGATACTAGAAGAGCTTCGAGGTTTAAATGCTTTCTATATAATTTCTAGAAACTTTCTTGTATTTGAGCCGAACTAAAACTGATGATCGCTTCCGACGAAGTTCAGATCGATAGTTGATACATCTCTCAATGGTCAAAGCTTTATATATAATATGTATATGTATATATAATTGGCGCGTACACCTTTTTTGGGTGTTTGGCCGAGCTCCTCCTCCTGGTGGTGTGTATCTTGATGTTGTTCCACAAATGGAGGCACCTACAGTTTCAAGCCGACTCCGAACGGCAGATATTTTTTATGAGGAGCTTTTTCATGGCAGAAATACACTCGGAGGTTTGTCATTGCCTGTCGAGGGGCGATCGTTAAGAAAAATGTTTTTCTTAATTTTGATTTTTCACCGAGATTCAAACCTACATTCCCTCTCTGAATTCCGAATGGTAGTCACGCATCAACCCATTCGGCTACGGCGGCCGCAAAGTTGCATTATAACAAATTTCCGGTCAACCAGATTATCGTTAGCTTTTTAGGAAAACTATTTTTTTTTTATTACCACATTCTGACTCAATAAACGATTATCATAATCTAAAAGCATGTCGGGTGAATTTTGGATGGTTTCATATCCACAACGCTCCAGGTGGTTGATGCAGGCATAGTGGGGCCTCGAGCACACACATCTTTGCACTGAGCACATAATCACACTTTTCCTTGCGGAGTTTTTCGCCATAATGGAAAGAGGGGAAATCGTATCCAAAAGAGTGTTCGGAAAAGTAAAAACTAAAATACTTTTGGACAGTCAATCAGTCCTTAAAGCCTTAAATAGCTTTAGGTTCAATTCAAAAGTCCTTATAGAGTGTAACAATGCACTCAACAAACTGGCGACTCTGAATCAGGTTTCCCTGATTTGGGTATCAGGACATGAGGGACACGAAGGAAATGGAAAAGGCAGACTTTTATGCCGAAAAAGGGACGGAAGGACCATTTATTGGGTCAACCTCATTTTTCGGCTTTAACAAAAACAACCTAAAACAGGAAACCAAAAAATGTACCCAAATAAAAACCAAGGAATACTGGAACAGCGCACAAACGGCCTTAATTACTCCAAAAGCTTCCTGAACTTTAATGCCAACAAAGTAAAATCTGCCTTAATTATAGACAAAAATGGCCTTAGATTACTCTGTGGCGCACTGAAAGGCCTTAGCCAAACCCTTACAACCATTACCGATATTTTGTATATGTTTATTATCATCTTTTTATAACACTTTATGGTACTGAGAATATAAAGAAGTTGAGACCCTCCCTGTTCCTTTTTTCTGGGCTAATAACAGAAGTGCTGGCAATTATGCTAGAAAGCACAAGAGTATTTTGGGGACGCAAGATGTAGCTACATTATATTCTTATTGCAGCAATTACACTCGTAGAGTTTAACTATGAATCTGATTAATTTACAACTCAGAAATCGTCTTGTTCTCAACTACTAAGTCTAAATATAAATTGTAAGTACTTTGCATTAAAATTAAGCTACGAAAACAAATAACGTAAATAGAAAAGCCAAGTTAAATAGAGACCAAAAAAAATGTGTTAGATAGATACTGAATTGGTTGTTGTTATCAATTTAGCCATTTCTAAAACTTAGGATACGAAATAAACGAAAACAAATCTTACTATTCCTGTGTAAATCATCACCCACACTAGTTGAATCGAGTAAGACACTTTCAGCATCACCACCACTCGATTCCTTACCAGGTGTTTGCGATGGCATCACGAGTGTTACTTCAATTTGCGGTATAACACAACCGAATATCATCGATTTCTTCGTATTTTGCTATGAGAAGGTTACAAAATAAAACAAACAAAAAAATTAAAAACCATGAAACATCTAATGCTTTATTTTTTAAAACTAAACATACCTTTTGTAAAATACGCTCGGCATCCAATGACAGGAACATAGCCATCTCTGTCATTTCCTCAGCAAGCCGCAATAGGAACAAGTACTGATAGTGATCGATTTGCACACTCACCAAATTGGAAATGTGCGCAATGGCATGCATATCGGCGGTACGTTCAGTGTTGGAGGCGGCGGCGGCGCCTTCGTCCGCCCTACCACCAGCCGTAGTATCGCCGCCACAAGGATCGGTACCATTAAAAGCGCGATAATGCTTCCAATCCAGGCCCATACGCACATCCTCCTCACTGAGAAATGGATTGCGCGGCAAATTCCGACTATCCGCATAATCCATACAATTGATATTCGTTTCAACGGAAGAACCTTTCGCGCTGGATGCATACGAATTGTTAGTGGCACTGGCCGCAGTCGACTTTGGCATGGGATTCGCGCCAGAGTGCAGCCACAGCGTTATGGGGACAGCATCGACGAATGGTATTGATTTATTGGGCCCTAAGGAGCGTGCACCCAAGAAGTCCACCCATACCGGATCCAACTTAATACACCACACGTCGCGCGGCTCCGACCACATGGCGTAGCGTGTTAAATTCTGTGTTGATGCGGATTTCGGCTGCTGTATTTGCGTTGGGATTTGTGTTGTTGTTGGCGGTATCGTCGTAGCCGAGGCCCCTACATCCGCGGCAGCCACATGCGAAAGTATGCGATCGGTAACAATACACATATCGCCACCCACCGAAGGAAATTCCGTGCCAAATACTAGCGAACCCTCCTGCAATGAATGTAATGCTTGCGCCAAATCAGCGCGCGATGAGCCCATTTCGCGTATGTTGGTTATGGCGAAACGGGAGATTTGTATTTGCATGATTTTTGGACGATCCTTTTGATTGGGCACATCTACGGTCGACTCGATAATAATGCGCGGCATAATCGCTTCAATCTTCACATCCATATACATGAGGTTGGGCTCTTGCTCTGCCTCTGACGCGGCCGATTGAGAGGCTTGCGAGTCTTGTGAGCCCTGCGAACCTTGCGAACCTTGAGCGCGTTGCGAGCCATTCGAAGAGATTGAACCGCGTGCGGTGGAAGAAGCACCACTCGCCGAGCCGACGCTCGTGCGCAAAAGGCTCTCATGTAAATTCAGAGCAAATGAATTAAGCCAGAGTATGGAACTTAGATCGAAGTGCACTTGTAAGGGATTAATGTGAACGAATACCTTGGACGGCGGCACTAAAGATGAAAGGGAAATAAAAATAATTCATTTACATTGCGAAAGGAAAAAGAAAACTTACAAGGAAATATAAAATCGCCGGGATAATAAAAGTAAGTAAACTCGGCATGTACGATGGACATATCAGAGGGGAACGAATACCGTTCCTTATCACCTGTAAAGAAAATATTTTTAATTAACACATAAACAGAGCAGAAAAGGGATTTAAAAAACTATCAAAGAAAATTTTTATTGAATGTCGCATGCTAATTTTTGAAATGAAAATTCCATTATTAGTAAGTAATTAATAAGTTTTGACAGCGCAAAAATGTATGTGGACTATTTTATATGGATACAGCAACAGAATAGAACAGTTTTAGAACGGTTCGGATTTATACCCAAGGACCAAGGGCTGTCACTTCAGTAGTATTGTATGGAGAATTTTAAATTATTCAACAAATTTTTATCGCAAATATCAAAACAAATGTAAAGTATTTTACAGCTGCTTACGGTTATGTGGAAAAATCAAAATTCAATAGGTGCATACGGCTACGGTTATGGTTGCGGCGATGTGGTGCGGCATCATCGGGCCATTTTTTTTCGAAAATGAGAGAGGAGCCACGGTTCCAGTAAATGGCGAGCGTTACCGTGACATTGTTTCCAAAAATTGAAGAGGATGACATGGACGACATTTGGTTTCAACAGGACGGTGCAACTTGTCACACTGCCAAAGTTACACTCGAACTTTTGGCTACCGTTTTTGAAAACCGAATAATCAGCCGAAATTCCGATATCAATTGGCCGCCTCGGAGCTGTGATTTAAGCCCGTTGGACTATTTTTTGTGGTCAGTCGTTAAGGACAAATGCTATGCGAACCATCCAGAGACGATTGTTGCTTTAAAACACGAAATCGAAGTTGCCATTCATGAAATTGGAGCCCAAACAATCGAAAATGTGTTTAAAAATTGGGTTGATCGAATGGCCTACTGTAAAGCCAGTCGTGGCAGTCATTTGAACGATATTATTTTTCATTCATAAATGACAATGTTCAATCTTCAAAATAAAAAAAAGGTTTGAAAAAATATTGATTAGTTTTTTTTATAGCCGATTCAAAAAGCAAATTTTACATGGCCCACCCTGTATAATCGTTTACAGTAGTGCCCATATGTTTGATCATAACAGCTGATTGCTCTAGTTACGGTTATGGCTAAGGTACGGCACCACTAATCGCAAATAACTCACAAAAAAACTGATGTCTCGCAACGGAATTTAGTACTCTTATCGCTCCAAGCAGAGACGTTGTTAGCATTGGAAATGTGTAAAATTCAACTATAACCACAAAACTTGATAAAGGAGTTGAGCTCAAAAATGGAAATTCAAGTGTTTCAACATTTAGAGAAAATAGGAGTGGCATAGTTTACTTTTTAGTAAATCTCTAAAGCAACTTTATCTAATTTTACAAAAATTGCATTTTATTCATGGACAGCAACCACGCAGTTCGCCTACAATACAAAAATTTCAAATTCCCATTCATCCGTTCCCGTATAATAATTCTCTCCCTATGCGGCGGTTATTTTTAAAATAGCAGGACATCGCATATACATACATACAATCATATATCTGTAGAACAATACTGCATATCTTTCGAAGTAAGCGAAGCGTTAAAAATAAAAAGGGGATTCACAAGACAAACAATAAACACCGAAATATTCTTCAACACCAAATTATTTAAAAACTTTCAGTACCTGAACGTATTTTCCTTTTATTTTGTGCTAAACGTGTGAAGATTTATGGAATGTATATGAATTGTGCGAGATTTTATGTAAATATGCGAATGTATTAGCATGAGAGAGTAGAACGAGAAAAGCAAATGCGAGAAGTGAATCAATTTTTATTTTATACCAGTATATAAATTAGTGTGTTAGTAGCTTTTTAGATGCTTAGAAAAGTAATGAGCTTCTATTCTACTTTAAATAAATTCTCCTAACAACTCACCCGACACAAATTCCTTAGGCATTTGCTTTCTACCCGATGTAGTGACGCGGTACAATGTGAAATCTTCTATACGCAACACAACACAGGCACTCATCAATTTCGCTAAATTATCTAGTGTCGCCTTCTGTTGCTGCGCTTGCGTCACCTGGCTAGCGAACGCCGAAGTATTGCCTGAACCCCCGCTACTGCTAGGGCGATTAGGCGTATTTGCACCTGACGCCGCAGCAACAGGTGGTGTACCACCCACTGTGGCCGCATATGCGGGCGTTTGCGATTGTAGTGCATTCACATTCAGTGCCACAGGGGAAGTTGGTGCAGTGCGCTCGAGCGGGGCATGGGTGGAAGGGCGATTGGGTTGACTTAGGTTGAGTACAGCTTCGCGGAATGTATTGAGGGATTCTTTTAGCCACAGCGCCGGTGACACGGATGCTTCACGATATCTGTTAAATGTGAGAAGAATGGAATAAAATACAAATAAAATTACTTGGATTATTAATAAGCTACTTAATTAAGGGTGGTCCCGGTGGTCCAGAATAAAAAAAAATCGATTTTTTGCTTTTTGATATTTCAAAAGTTTAGGCCTTTAAGAATCTACTGTCAAATTTTTGGAAGGCTATTCCCAGTATTCTCCATTCTACAGCCGTTTTAGCAGGTAGAGTCAGATTCGTCACGCAGCGGCATCAATGGTCGCATTTAAATGATCAAAACTTTGAACTCAATTATCTGAAAACTACTTTTTTGTGTTGTCAAAAAAAAAAAAAATATTCAACTGAATCGTCGGAAATTTTAATATGTTGTTCACAACATCAATGACTATCGCCCGTACTAGAATCATATTATTATTTCAATTATTTCGTATTTTTTTGATTAAAAAACTGAAAAACCCCGATTTTTAGAATGTCAAATTCAAAACTGCGCCATTTTGACAGTTTTCTTTTTATTCTACGGACATAGCCACAGTCATACTGATTAATAATTTTTTTGGTTTTTGTGTTTCAGATAAATAGAAGACCCAAAATGGACAACACCGTCCAGGTCAAATTTTTCGGAAGGGTCAACTTCAGCGCCATATTTACAATTATTAAAATTAAAAAAAAAAAATTAAATTAATTTTTGTATGTAAAAGGAGTTTGAAAGGCTAAAAAACTTAAATATTGTTTTTGATTTTTTATTTTTTTTTGTAAAATAAAATGCCTGAAAATACCCTAAATTTTCGAGCTTTAGACCACCGACACCCCTTAATGATGATAATCTTACTTCGCCCAATGTGCGCGATCGGATTTGGCCAGATGATAAGGATAATAGTCTACTTGGAATGCTTGCACAGATATTTGTAAAGCACCGCCTTTATCTAACTCCGGATAAGTTGAACGGCCATCTAGAGTAGGTAAAATAATAAATATTGAATTAGTTAGCTGTTTAAAATTCAATTCTAACCACCACGCGCCCCACGCTCACCTCCTTCATCGTCACACAAATGCAAATCGATGCGCTGACTGAAAAAATGATAGGAAGTTTCGCGCACGTCGAAAGCATTGAACATTTTCTGGGCTGTGGTTGTTTTCGCTGAATCAAACTGACGATTTTGTTGTTGCGCTATCAACGCCTGATACTCGGGCAGAGTCTGTTAGGCAAACCAGAAAAATTTATAATAAATATGAATATATGCATATGCACATACATACTCGCCCATAAATAAAAATAATTATCGCATTTGGCGTCAAAATCAATGACTATATTTAAATAAGTTTGAGCTGCACAAAAGCAAAAATAACCTGTAATTTTCTAGCCGCATTCTTTTTTTGTGTTGCATGTGTCGCCGCTTTGATTAGACCAGATAAGGAGTCGACAAAGTGTAAGGCCGCCTTTAGCTGCGAGTCAGTGAGCACCCAGAGGAGATCGTCGAGTATGAGCACCAGTCGTGAGGCCAATAGCGTACAATCGGAAAGACGTTTTCGTAAAGTGATGCGACAGCGCGCCTGATTGGTGAGCAAACGTAATGGAGTGAGCGATTTGTCCTGCGTAGAACTGGCCTCGATGCGCACCGTTTGCCAGGAGAGCTCTTTGAAGATAAGTATGATGCCTTTTTGGACGTCTTTGAGGCGCGTAAAACGTAGATCGGCATTGGCCCATTTGGGGGTTTTCGATTCAACGCGGATACGGGACATCTGCGGGATATAGAAAAAGTAATGGAGAAAAGATGAGAAATTTGAAATTTTGTTAAAAGATGGGATGTAATTGAAACATACACTTGTGTTCAGAATAATAGCTGTGCGACATATAGCAAAGTTTTGACTATTTATTTATTTTTATTTTTTTATACAAAAAAATTGTTTATACCGCATCAAAAAAACCAAATAATTTAAAGTTCCAAATTTTATACAAAATTTAAAAAAATTCAAATAATTTTCATTAAAATGTAAAACTGTTTAATCATAATTTTTAGAAAAATTTTGAGTTCTTTGCTTGTCGTCAACTTCTGATTTGCCGCTGATTTCATCGTCTGAATTCAAACGAGACTTTGCTTGGATATAAGAAATTGCATGAATTGTCCTTCTATCAAAGTATTTACATATGTATGAAAAACTTCTCATTTTAGTACAAAAAATTGTAATCTATTGATTGAATATTCTTTACGCATTTGATGTCGTGATAAGCCATTAATTTGTTCATTTATGATTTTATTTTTAAATTTTACTTGATACTTGTTTCTTATCATTGTTTTTATCTCACCGAAAACTTTGAAGCGTTTCCATTTTTACACAAAACCGTTATATTTATCTTGCTTTTTCTCTTACAATGGCTTCTAACACGCATTTGTAACTAATAACGCAAACTGCCAGTGGCATTGTGAAACTTTTATGCGGAATTTAAGGTGATGCTTTGTTTTGTCAGTTTAGTTTTTTTCAATTGAAACTTTTTAATTATAAAACGCAGAATTCTATTTCGCTTCGTCGTCCTCCACCAGCAGTCTCAGCTGCTTTGTTTCCTTATGTATTATAATTTAGAGAGGAGAGAGAGAGTGCAATTTTTGAGGCCAACGAATTTGATATCGTTCAACTGTTTCTTCCTCTTCCTCATCCCTACAACTTCTAGAATATTCATGGGAGAAAATTCCTAGTCTTAAGGAATGTCTGCCAAATAGTCAATGACCGGTTATATAAGCCATGACCTTCGAGATATCATCTCTTGAGAGGCTAAGCAATTTCTTTGTTTTTTCTTGTTTATTTACGGCCATAGTAGCCTAGCTGTTACGCATGTATCTTCCTTCATCTTCCCATTACCTATTGGCCTCTTGGATAATTTTTTTTTTAATTATTAGTTTACTCGTGGCCGTAGGTATCCCAATGGTACTTCTACACTGAGCAGTTGAAGAACAGTACCTTTCCTGGTAGTTCATCGGTTTTACATATTTAGAAATTGTATAGAAATTTAATTACACCCCTTATCCATGGTTTTAGTGTCTGCCGGTATGCTCGTCTTGAAGAGTCTGTCGAAAGTGAGTCTAGGAATAGAACAGTCTAGTTCTTGTTTGCGACTACTCAGAGGCGTAACCAAGACATAGCGCCATACTTTTAAGTCTAATCGCCGAAGCGGCAGCAACGTGTTTCCCTACTAGATTTAGTGCAATCAAGTTGATTGGCACTTCCAGCAAGTTTGGGGTAGTCCTTAAAGCACCAGAGATGCATAAAAAAGCTGTTCATTGGAGCTTACTCATGATTTTAGTGCAACTCGCCTTTTGAGCAGAGGGCTACCATACAAGTATTCCATATATTTAGATTGACTTAACTACAGAAGTAGAGCACTGAAATTATTCAACCACAATTAAAGTATGCTCTAAATATCTGTGACCAAATCATCATTTTTAGGAGGTACCAAAATTGACTAGTAGATTTTACGGGGACCTCAAGGTCTTCCTACTTCCAACTTCCTCCTTACTCTTTTCTTCTTGACTGTTTTTCTGTTTTTTTCTATCGAGCAATCTCGGTAGAGTTTCCACACTGAATAACGTGATTCATATTACCAATCATAATTTTGTTTACGGTTGCTGATATAATGCGCCTCATTACCGTCTTATGTCGTGTCTAAGAGAAGAGATATTAGTAGTAGATAAGTGTCGAAATTTGTAACCGACTGCCAATTTTTAGTATAAACATTGCGCGTGTAGGGATCATACCCGCAACAAGATAATATTCCGAGGCGGTATTTGTACTTCGGATAATACGCACTTTAAAGACACTAGAATAATACCTTCCATCCTTCACAATGTAGTCGATTTATAGTAGTTTTATCAGTCAAATAGTTGACTGATAATTTTCCGCAGTGTAACACCAACGACTAGCATGTTTCGGGAAACCGCGAAGTCAATCAATCTCAGTTCTGTCTGATCAACCTCAATCCTTCGGTTAACTGCGAAATCGACCAATCTCAACCAGCAGAAAATACGTTCTTGCAATAGAGTCACATAGGACGTTTGATTGCGTCATCCTTCTGCCGCTATGTCCTATGATGGTTGTTCTTGTTGTTGTAACAGCAT
Organism: Anastrepha fraterculus; assembly: GCA_037575425.1. NCBI lineage: Eukaryota > Metazoa > Arthropoda > Insecta > Diptera > Tephritidae > Anastrepha > Anastrepha fraterculus. Next base: position 8,341 of record JAYXIM010042225.1, on the reverse strand, counting down.
AAACATCCCCCATAAATGTTTGCGAAATGCCGCTGGAGTGACAGACCTTCACCGGATATAAATTCGGGTCGTTCCGGTAACGTAGAACCGACTGTCGTGGGAGCCGCTTTTTGGCGTCAGGGATGAAGAAACCTTTTTCTCTCTTGGAAGTGCTGCAGGGTCTTCGAAAAGACATGCCTAGCCTTTCCACATGCATTTGAGCTCTGCTAGAGCTTCGGTGACAATAGATACATATATCTTCCCCCTCATTTCCCACATTGAGTACACACTTCGTGGTCTCTTAATTCCATTTCGGCCACTCTTTCCTGGACATCCCACACATTTTTTTGCATACAACTTCTTAGAGTAACAGTTTGCTAATGGCATACAATTGTCCAATGCGTTCTTTTCTAGGAATAAGTTGCGATATACGAACTTGTCTTGAAAGCTTTTCTGCCATGCAGTTTCAGTTTCTTTACCTATGTGACCTGAGGCACAAGTTTATACGCATTATGTTCATATAAACTTGAGCTTTAAGGCAACCAGACGCCACCACATTTTTTCATTTTTTCTTACAGTTGAAAAGCAAAATCTGACGGGAAGACTCAAAAGAGTCTCCCAGTTTCAAATGAAATTATCTTAAACCAAATAATAAAATTGTCGAAATTTTATTTAATTTACTGATAGAAACAATTTTAAATTGCTAGCTATTGAAAACAACACAAAGTGAATTTCCAGTACGATGAAACGCGTCTTCATATTACTCAGTTCATGAAAATCTATGCGACCCACCATATCGACTAGTCATTGCTCATTTCGACTTCCATCTGGTCGATCGATGACGCGCTGATAGTGTCGTCATCCGGGGAGCACTTCCACTCCTTCGAAGAGGCAAACAAAAAACTTTGAATCGGTTCATGAAACGCCTAAAGAGAAAATGAGTTGTTTTGATACGGAATTCGTATGCTACCAGAAAGATAGGAAAAATGTATAACTAGCGAATATAAATGGTGGTTTTCGGAGCTAAACAAATATGTTACAGACAAACTGTTTCTAATTTTTAATTCTTATGGCTTTAAATTACCTAGTTTTGAAATCACAGCAAGGCTGAAGAAAAAGTCTACTTCTGTGTTCAACTATTTTCAAGGCTAGTTATGCTGGTGAACTGATCCAAAATGGATGAGCTCTGCGGAAACGGGCAGTTCACTATTTACTGGATACAATTACAGGACACGAAGGAATAGAAGGAACTGAGAGAGCCGATGAGCTCGCTAAGACAAGTATTCGCTTGCCCAGATTGAGCACGTCAGACATATACCTATCACTCTCCTTTCTGAAAACGGAACTAAATGAAGAACTAGCTCTGGAAATGCAGTCGATATTGCAACACTCAACCTCGTACAAAACAGCCAAAATTATGCTAAAGACTTGGAATACGAAAACTGCAAACTTTATTTTATCACTGTCTAGAAAAGGCTGCAAAATATTGGTTGGAGTACTGACGGGACACTGTCTCACCACACATCACGCATCCAAAATGGGATTAGTCTAGAGCGATGCATCTAAAACATGCAACGAAGCGAATGCTAGGGATACTTTGGAACAACTAATTTGCCTGGACCCTGCTCTTTGTATGACGCGACAAATGTGCCTAGGATCAGCATATTTTTCAACCCTGAAGGATATTGCACACAAAAGGCTTTTTAAAACTCTCCAAGATCTGCATTAAAAATTGCATAAAATAATATCTTCGACTCGAGATACATAGCGCTGGCAACACAATGGACCCTAGAGTTCTAAGTGAGGTCTTTTTACATATCAGCCAGCACTTCCTAACCTAACCTAACCTACGCCAGTCAGCAAAATTATCTCTTTTTATGTATGCCTTATTTCAATGCACTTCACTTAACTTTTAAATAACTAAAAAATTTAGGAGGGCACATCAGCTAACTTTTAAATGTATGAACCTGAGATTTTAACAAGATAGTGCAAGAACGCGAATGTGTTTATCAGCATAATCAGAGTTAGAAAAAATACTCATTGAGAAAAAATTGTTTCTAGTTGAGAAAAAATACTGAAAATCTACTCAATGCGCTTTAAGGCATAAAACAATTACTTTAAGTTGATTGCTGTAGTAATTTTTTCAGTTCACACAATTTACTTGTTTTCATTTTCTACATCCCAATCACTTAATTGCCAACCTCCGAAGAGGCACTTACCTGCACTGAGGCCGTGAACGCTGCACTCAAGAATTTCACATTCACCGTATTTACAATAATGGTAATGCCATCCACCACCTTGTGGATGAAACTATATTTGCCCTGCGGCACCTGTGGCAGTGATGATTGAGCCGTTGCACCGCCGGCACTGCCACCTCCACTCCCAACACCACCCGGCGAATTGGCATCCTGATTTCTGGTGCTCGGATCACAGGTTTCAACGCTGATGTTCACCTCGTCCAGTGTCTGTGTTTCGGTCATGGTGATGATGATGATGTATGTGTGTATGTGTTTGTGTTTGTGTGCATGTGTGTTTACGGATAAGTCATAAAAATAGAAGAAAACATAGAACAAAAATTGCACATTTAGTAAGCCAACAAACAAGACATTTATCGACTTGTCATCTACTTGCTTGTTTGTAGGTGTGTATGTATGTATGTATGTACGCTACTCACCAGCGTTATTGGCACACTTTTCAGTTTTGTCCAGCTAATACGAAAGGACACATGATTGCACCAAGCCGATGTGAGTCGCAGCCATGAAGGCAACTCTAACAGTTCAGTGAGCACTGCTTCGTCCAGCTGTAAATTCACCAGATCCCCCTCACCACGAAATGTGCTTAAATTAATTTTATCCGATGACAAATTCTTCGTGTAGCTGTAAACATGAAATGGATGATAAAAATGGAAAGTGAAATATTAGAAAATCGCAATAAAAGTGCAAAATTTATAGCTTCAAATTGGAAAAATCACTACCCATAATTTCCCCTCTCATTTATAACACCCAATTGTTAGCTCTTCACCGCCCCAATTGAGCATTTCGAGACCTTGTTGTTATTGTGCTCACCAATTGACCTGTTAAAAAACGATGTCAGCTATATTTCTGTGACACAACTTCTTGCGTCTCGCTTCAATGGCTTTGTAGTTGTGTTGCGAGCAACTAATTGCTGTTCCTAATTGACGTTTTTCGAGTAGCGTTGGCAGAATTCTACGAATATTGAAATTTTTTTGCATTTTTTGTAATTTGTAGTCTGCAACTCAGCAGCTCAGAAGCTTTAGCTCAATATTTAACTGTTTCAATAATGCAATTTTCTACATCCATTCTGCACGCTTGAATGCTTCAATTTATGATTTTGACTAATCGAATGGAAATAATTGGTGCATAAATGCAGTTCGCTGAAGGAAATTTTAAATATTTTACAAAAACCATATGGCTTTAAGCGATTTCATATTTGCATTTTCTATTTCAGCCGTAGGTACATTTATATAGGACAGGCGAATTTAATTTAATTGTAGGTAGGAATAGGCAGGGTGATTTAATAAGACTGCATATTTACTTTTTTAAATAAAACACAACACAATTTGTCGAAATGATTTTTTTTAATTCATCACGTCGGCTGAAGGCCGCGTAGGCAGTACTGCGTTTATGTATTTATATAAAAAAAATTTTCTGCTATATATGTAAATTAATGTAAATAAATAAATAAAAATAAATAAATTCATCACGTTTTTTAGTCTATGGCATCTATGTATGTAAGTAACGCAATATCTATAATCCCGACCACTACTCCTACGCAGTATGCGCATATCAAAATTTTACACGACTTTTTGGCACGGTTCGGGCTGTAGATCCTTTATAACGCGTGTGACTTCGTTCTTCAGCTCTGGAATCGCCTTACGCTTATTGGCAGAGACCAGAGGTCGGCAACCTGCAGCTCGCGAGCCACGTGAGACTCTTTGGATATGAAGCTGCGGTGCATTTGGAACTAAATATGCAAATATAAAATATTTTACAATATCAAAAACAAAAACATTTAAAAATAATTCTGAATCGTTTAACGAGGATTAGCCACTTGTACTTGCTGACTATAAAGAATTCCTACACGAGGTGGAGATTCAGTATTCCGACCTCCTTCTTCACAATAAAGTTCCATGACTTTGCAAGGTAAGGTGTTGAAATGTTTTGCTTTGTGCTCGAATGAAATAAATACATTCCTAAATGGAAAAGGCACTCTGCGTCTTCTTAATTGGTGCGATAACCGCTTACGCGATTTTGGCCGAATTTAACAAAGCGCGCCAGCCATTTCTTGATCGGGTACTTTTTCCCCCGGGCCCGGAGTTTTCAGAGGGGCCCGGACTCGAGATTATACGTATTTATATGAATTAGGCATCATTTGAAAGGGCCCGCATTTGCAATTTTCCCCCGGGCCCGGATATGCTCTCTACGGCCCTGCCTGCGATGCTCGGCGGTGACGTGCCCTGCCGTCGCTATGATATCGAAATGACGAGCGTTCATGACGGTATTAACAATTAAGAAATATTTAGTAAACTGTTAGACAATTTAATCTGATGTAATTTAATTTGACACAGTTCTTAACTTATTCAACGTCAAAATATGGCAAAGTAGTATCGCAAGTTCCACTCCTTTCCTCAAAGAGTCTTACAAATTCATTTAAAAATCTATCAGAGGATTAAAAATATAGGATGGCACGAATACAGGTATTATTTAAAGATAAAGTAAAAAACAAAGCATTTGTTTTGTATATAGCAACATTATTAGAATAAATCAAAATCTCCATTATTAATGGTGCATGTCTTTAATCGTACGACCGCCTCGGCTTGCTACACAGTGGCGCATTCTGTCGAACCAATTTGCAAGAGCTTGTTTTTGGCGCTTTCTGGCTCTTCCCCATCAACGGCTATAGCGATATGGCCGTGTTCATACAAGCCAACTTTTGTTGAGCCAGTTCATAACTTGTGGAAGAGGGGGAGATGAGGAAATGAAAGGAGCACTGCGCTCCTCGTGCTCGAACAACTCATTTTGTGCTCTCATTCTTCTCAATATCGTTGTCGGCTGTATATTAAAAACTAAAGCAATTCCAAGCAAGAGAATTGCCCTGTGTGAACCTGGGTGAATTTTGAAAGTTCAGGTTTTAAATATTACAACTTTGATTTTAAATAGACACCATTTTAACTCTGTTACTTAAAATACGTTTAATCTCTATAAGGCCGTTTTAAGTTCAGAACACGATTTTGAAGGTGTAAAAGCTTCAAAAATTTAAATAAGAATGGAAAACATGTTTCGCTATCACAGAATATTTTTGGGTAATGTAATCACGCTCAGAAAAACAAAATCATAAAAGGAGGGCTATGAACTTTTTTAACGTCAAGTAAATGAAGACAATTTTTATATCGGGAATATAAAACAACATCTTATTATTTTAATTCTTAATATTGACAATCCTATTAAGAGGAATCGAATTCGAATCAGCCGCCAAGTTTTAACAGAACTACGGTTTATAGGAAAAAGTGTCCGCTAAAGTAAATAGGTGAGTAGAATTCATACGGACAGATTTATTAAACAACTAAATTCGTTCATAAGGTGACCTTTATGGAATGTCTCAAGAGCACTTAGGGGAAAATAATAAAAAAACCATTTGCAAGAATAGATATCCCATTGTAAGAGGAGCAATAGATTGCACGGACGTCAGGCTGAAGTGTCCTGTGAAAAATTTCCTCCCACTAATGGCAGGACATCACCTGAACAGGAGATACTATGGGAATGTGCGGGTTATTTACTTTTATAAATGAGTTTTAACTTGTATTTGTATTGTAAAGGATATATCGCACCCTAAATACAAAAGGGTCACAACTCAAAATTTTCCAAAACTGAGTTTTTTGCATAAATTAATTCAGAGTACACATTTCTAACTGCTGCAAATATTTCGTTCACATAACTATCTTCTTTAACTGGAAAAATACAGTTATGTATATTTTTATGTCAAGTGTGTTGCTTTTGCACGATCAACTAAAGAGAATTATTTTTAGTTGCGTTAATGGGCTCAATAACAGCTGATTACTTTTATTACTCATAAAGAGTTTGATTTTGAGTTCTGCCTCTATAACTGTAAAAAGTGATAAATTTCGTGGTATATTATTTTGCATTATGCCTCTTTAGTTGTGAAAAGTGAGTTCAATTAAGAGTATTATTTATTTATGTGCCTTTTTTGATTAAATAATCGTGAGCGTCGTAAGTTGTATAATTTTTTTATTTTAAAGTAGAAAAAAGAATTAAATGCTAATGATATTGGTATTAGTCTTTTGTTTGTTTACTTATTTTGCATGCCTTTTGTAAAATCTTAAATAATTTGCAATACAAAATTGAATTTTTAGTTGTGATCCCTTTGATGAAAATGTCTTGCCCAAATCTTGAACATTACTCAAGCACAATGGAACAATGATGATAGTAGTACTAATGCATTTAGTGACTCAGGGGTGAATTTTGTGTGTCCGGAAAAAGCAGCACTTTGGAAGAGTACTCAGAAGAAGAAGAAGAAGATATATTATAAAAAGATTAAGTAGGAAAAGAACATATATATATACAGATATATATATCAAAACAAGAAACAACAGAAACAAAAATCTTTAAGAAACTCTGGAGCCTCTTATACATCACTTTCCAAGTCGAAAAAGAAGTAAATGCCAGATGTATAAGACCACCCTGCGGAGCCAAGTGCTGACTTCGATGCAATGAACTAATTTCCGAATCGATGCGCCTTGAAATACAATATTTAAAAAATATTGGGGTTGCAGTGACTTGCAGAGACAAAGAGAGTTTATAGCCAGGCATATGCAAGAAATTACACCAAAATACAGATACACCTGTACAGATGGGCTTCACAAACTTAATAATGCTTTTTTCTTTGAGCTCAACTCAAAGCCTATTAGAGTGTGTAAGACTTTTTTAAAGCAACCCTTGACGTAAATGACAAAGTTATACGAACAGTTATAAAAAAGAAGGACGAACGTGGTGTCATTGAGCTGGATCTTCGTGGGAAGTATGATAATCATATTACAGTAGGCCCAGAAATCAAAAACAGTATGAGAGAATTTATTCAAAATATTCCAAGAATCGAGTCGCATTATTTACGTGCTAAAACTTCTCGCGAGTTCATTGAAAGCAGTAAAAGTATAGCAGATCTATACCATGACTACAAAGAATCTCGTGAAGCTGAAAATTTGGAGTTTGGCAGTAAAATTATGTTTTATCGAATATTCAACACAGAATTCAACATTGCTTTTTTTCAAACCAAAGAAAGATCAATGCGATCTCTGCGACTCTTTCCTAAATGCTAATGAAAATAGAAAAAGAGATTTGGTGCAAGCTTACAACACACACCTCGAAGCAAAGGAGCTATGCAGAACCTAAAAAGATATAGATAAGAAAAAAAGCAATGTAGCTGTGTATGACTTACAGGCTGTTTTACCATTGCCAAAAGGCTTTACCTCCTGTTTTTACTACAAAAGTAAAATTAACTGTTACAATTTTACTGTAAGTGACCTCAGTGCCAAATATGTAGGATGTTTTTTTTGGACTGAAGTACAAGGAAAACGTGGGAGTAATGAGATCGGCACCTGTGTGCTTTTATATATCGAAAATCTGGAACAAAAGGCAACAAATTCTCAAGACTTAGGACAGCAAAAAAATAAATACATTCTTTCAATGTATGCATATGCTGTACATAAATATAATCTGAAAAGTATTACGCATAAATACCTTATTAAAGGTCACTCTCAAAATGAAGGAGGCAATGTGCACAGCGTTATTGAGAAGCAAGTAAAAAGGCATTTAAGTAGTAATCCCATTTATACGCCAGACCAATACACAAGTCTAATAGCAACTGCAAAACACCGTTTTTGCCCATATTTGAGGTTATGTAGCCTTGCAGATGTTTTCTTTCACCAAAAAAATAGGCTGGCATCTTTAAGTACAAGTCTTCTTCTTTCAAATGGCGTTTTGTTTGCTCAAATATCTTTTTTTTTCGCTGAGATATCGCATTTTGAAATTTTCAGGTTTCTAAATTTTCCTACACCTGAAAATCGATTAAGATAACATAGACATGATATAGTCGATTACTAATTTTCTTGAATTGTGTCTTATTTTTCTTAAAATTTTGTCTCACACCATAAGTGTGCTAACTCACCAAACCCCTACACTATCTAACCCACGGGTACCGAGTCACACACAGCCCTAACCCCTAGAAACCACCCCTATCATACCACAAGCAGGCTAACCCACTTAACCCTGGGGACAGCGTTTACTCGCATATTTTTTTAAAATAAGTCTATATAATTTTCAATATA